>CAJQZP010001479.1:522500-662500 GCA_907164705.1 Parnassius apollo | reverse complement strand
GAATTTTTATGTCAAAGTTTGAAGGGGGTTGAGTTGTGATGTTTTACTAAAATAAATATATTGAGTCTTAGCAGCATTTAAAGTCAGGAGGCTTTTGTCTAACCAGGATGCAATCTTTGCCAGGGCATTTTCTGTCGATATTTTTATTTCAGACCAGGATTTGCCAGAGAACACGATAGCTGTATCATCTGCGTAAGAAAATACAGTACCATTTGATAGTCGTCGGGATAATAATAAAAATAAATTAAAGTAATGATTTCTTAAATTTACGCGAACACTACACATTGAATAAAACTAAATTTACGGATTTTATCGCGTTTATTTCACTACTTTTACTTATTTTTAATTCCCGACGTTTCGGGTGCTTTACAGCAACCATGGTCACGGGGGGACTGAGATGTTTGACGTCCCAATGTCATAGTTAGTCCGGATACCTTCAGTTTTTGAATATTAATTTTTGGTCCGATTTACGCAAAACGAGCTTATAGTATCATGAAGTCTTGCAGTGGTATGCTTAGGTTTGGGTTTAATTTTGTTAATTATAGGATTCCAAGCAGGTGGCAGCACCCATCCATCTTCTCTATTGAAATTTGGATGTTTTTTAATTTCAATAGCCTCACGTATCATCCTTGGTAAGAATCGGTGTTCTTTTGCGAGAATTTGTGGTTTATCAAAACGAATGTAATGGTGGGGACGATCTTGAACATGCTCGCAGACTGCAGACTTCCCGGAGCGTCGGTGCTTCACGTCAGCTATATGTTCTTTCACGCGGGTTTTTATGGATATTTTTGTTTTGACCTATGTAAGTGAGACCACATTCACAATCTAACTTGTACACTCCTGCATCTTGTAGAGGGATATTACACTTGACGGATGGTAAAAATTGACTAATCTTCTTCGGCGGCTTGTAGTATGTTTTAATAGAAGCTCGCTTCAAGATGTAGCCAACCTTGTCTGTGACTCCTCTGACATATGGTAGTACAGTATAGACCCTACAACTAATACGCTTAAAGCAACTAGCGATTTAATAAAGAAACACTCAGAAAAATTAAATCTCGACGTGAATTCGCTAATACCATCATGTACCAAACCACCGAGGTTGTATGGGTTACCAAAGATACACAAATCAAACGCTCCACTACGTCCTGTAGTGAGCCAGATCGATTCACCAACTTATAAGCTGGCACAACACTTGGAAAAAGTACTGTCACCACTGAGAGGACATACCAGAGCACACACAAAGGATTCATACCATTTTGTTAGTGAGATAAAAGACCTACATCTCGCTGACAATGAAACTATGGTCAGTTTTGATGTTCAGTCACTATTCACATGCCTACCTATTGAAGACTGCATATCAATTGTAGCTAGGAAGCTAGAATATAATAACATGCCTGCTGAATATGCAGTATTACTCAAACACTGCCTCACATCTGGCTATCTATTGTGGAAGGAAGAGTTCTACAAGCAAGTAGATGGTGTGGCGATGGGCTCACCTGTATCTCCCATAGTCGCTGACATATTCATGGAGGACTTCGTGGAGAAAGCCCTTCTTACTGCTCCTGTAAATCCAAGATTCTACAAGCGGTACGTAGACGACACTTTCACAATTTTACCATCTTACAAAGTAACTGCATTTTTAAACCACCTTAACTCTATAAACTCTAAAATACAATTCACAATGGAGTTAGAGGCAAATAATTCTTTAGCTTTCTTAGATGTTTTAGTCATTCGAAATCCTAATAACATAATTGGTCACACTGTGTATAGAAAAAAGACCCATACCAACCGATATTTAAATGGTGAATCTCACCATCATCCTTCACAGTTAGCTACCGTGTCCCGCGCCTACGTCACAGTGACCGAGTGAAGCCGGCCACAGTCGAGCGTGTACCTGCTGTACTACCATATGTCAGAGGAGTCACAGACAAGGTTGGCTACATCTTGAAGCGAGCTTCTATTAAAACATACTACAAGCCGCCGAAGAATATAAGTCAATTTTTACTATCCGTCAAGTGTAATATCCCTCTACAAGATGCAGGAGTGTACAAGTTAGATTGTGAATGTGGTCTCTCTTACATAGGTCAAACAAAAAGATCCATAAAAACCCGCGTGAAAGAACATATAGCTGACGTGAAGCACCAACGCTCCGGGAACCATTACATTCGTTTTGATAAACCACAAATTCTCGCAAAAGAACACCGATTCTTACCAAGGATGATACGCGAGGCTATTGAAATTAAAAAACATCCAAATTTCAATAGAGAAGATGGATGGGTGCTGCCACCTGCTTGGGATCCTATAATTAACAAAATTAAACCCAAACCTAAGCATACCACTGCAAGACTTCATGATACTATAAGCTCGTTTTGCGTAAATCGGACCAAAAATTAATATTCAAAAAACTGAAGGTAGCCGGACTAACTATGACATTGGGACGTCAAACATCTCAGTCCCCCTCGTGACTATGGTTGCTGTAAAGCACCCGAAACGTCGGGAATTAAAAATAAGTAAAAGTAGTGAAATAAACGCGATAAAATCCGTAAATTTAGTTTTATTCAATAAATTAAAGTAATTAAACGCAATAAAATCCGTATATAATAGTTTCATTCAATGTGTATAGTTCGCGTAAATTTAAGAAATCACCATTTGATAGTTTTAGAAGACAGAGATTATTTATATACACCAGGAAAAGCGTTGGTCCTAACACACTCCCCTGTGGCACACCGAATGTTAAAGTGGCTTTCTGACTAGTGTGATTACCTAATCGAACACGCTGCTTTCGGTTAGTAAGGTAATCTTTGAATAATTTGAGAGGAGTACCTCTCATCCCTACTTCTTCAAGTCTATTTAACAGGATGGGCACCGAAACTGTGTCAAATGCCTTCTTAAGATCGAGTAATAATGTAAGAGCCTGAATAGCATTTTCAGTCGATAGGCCTCGTCGAAAACCAAATAGATTTTTTGCTATGATGCTATATTTTGTCAAAAAATTGGTGAGTCTAATGTTGATTAATTTTTCTAGAAGCTTAGACACTGATGAGAGAACGGAGATCGGTCAGTACTTACAGGGGTCGGTACTTTTGCTGCCATCCTTATATATAGGTGTTATTAAAGCCTGCTTGAGTACAGTTGGAAAAACTTCCCTGTTCGAAACACAAATTGGCCATATGGGAAATAATTGGCGCAATTTCATTTAGAACGAGCCTTAGAAACGAGGTAGAGATATTATCCCATCCCGGTGAGCTACTTAATTTCATAGACTTAATAACTTCACATATTTCAGCACAATCAGTATCATATAAGATCATTGATGAAACCTGTTTTCTGCTTGTGTTAGGATTCTCTGACGGTGAATTTGAAGTTATAATTTTTTCTGCTAGCTCTTTACCAATATTTGTGAAATAGGTGTTAGTGATATCTACCGATGCATTTGGAGAAGAAACTGCATGCAGGAGTTCAAGGTTGTGGGTTTTGGGGGACTTACGTTGGGTTTTTCCGTTTATGGTATCCCATAACTTTTTAGGGTTTTTTTGAGCTTTGGTCAGCTGGTCTCGATTATAGTTCCTTTTCAACTTTTTTAAAATACAGCTGCAGTAGTTACGGTACCTTTTATATATTATTTTTAAAGTTTCATTATATGGGTCAAGTTTTAGCCTTCTTTGCATATCATTTCTGCTTCTGATGCAGCGTAGCATACCTGGAGTAACCCAAGGTTTTAAGATCCTTTTATTCGCTGAGGTGAAAGTAATAGTCGTATTTAATTTTAAGCATTGTTGAAGTTTTTTTATTAAAAGTTCAGTTATAACATTAGGGTCACTGTATTCTAAGGGATCAAGTAATTTAGTTGTTTTTAATAAGGCCTTGTCATAATTGATTTTAGTTATAGTTTTGTTATTTATTATTATTTTATCAGGGCAGGATATTTTTAGAAAGATCATAGATGAACATACTGTGATCAGTGACAGTGGCATCGAGTACAGCTATGGTGACATTTTGATGTTTGTGCTTGAGTTTTAGTATGAAATGATCGAGGCAATTAGGTCCTCTCGTTGGAATAGAGTGACCTGGAAGGAAGCCCTGTGAAGCTAACATATCCAGATAATTGTGTCGATTACTGCGTTCGTAGGGTTGTTCGTCATGTCTATAGATGAGATTTATATTTATGTCTCCGGTAACGATGACATTTTTAGTTCCTTTAATAAGTTCCAGGTGAGTACATAATGAGTCAATGAATTGCTCGGCTTTACGGTTAGAGGGTGAGCGATAAATACCAAGAACTGTAAGTTGAGGTAAAGATATCTGCAAGCAAGACGCATGTTTTAAAAAGACCTCGGATACGTTGGCTGTCAGAGTGGATTTGACATAGGCGACTACTCCATCAGATTGATTTAGATGTTTAGATGTTTGAAAAGAATAATACCCTATTATCTGAGGGATGTGTTTATCAGGGTTCAATTTGCATTCACTAAGGATGATAAGATCAGAGTTGAGGTCAAGGATGGATACGTTTGCTTGAAATTCATCCAAATTGGCATATATACTCGTACTTCTAATGTTTTGGGATATTATCGCAAAATCTATATTTTGTACTGTGATGATATTTTACATTCAAAGTTAAAAAACTTTCCAGAGTTATCTATTGCGTTAATGTTACTGAGAACGTGATTCATGTTTTGTTTTAAAAACCCTTAGTTCGTTAGCAGAATGGGGTAAAATATAGAAATTAACAATATTATGTGGTACAGATTTCAGAATTGTGTATGGTCTGAGACATTGGGTGTAAAGGCGTGTAGTAAAGTTTTTGACATTGTGTGTATTTTTGGTTTATAAAAGTGTATGTTTGTGAATGTGTAATGGTTGAGATCTTTAAAGATACTGTGTAGGAAATAAGTATAGTTATATAACGTGAACGGTATTTGTGTGCGAGCAGTTACTAAAATAAAATAACTTACATAGCATGAAAACGGTAATAGGCAGATGATTTTTAACTCCAGTCATTTCAACTGTAATAAGTTCTGCATCTGTTGTTCACTTCTTACTAGGATTACTGGTGTGTTTTCACTCTTTCTGACATAAACTCGGCCATGAGCGGTCCAGCAGAATTTGTAGTCACTTGATTTTACCAGATCTCGTGCGAGGAAGTGGAGTCGGCGCCTTTGGCGGTCAACTGTTCTTAAATGTATATAGGTATGTATTCATTTTTGGTGTGTCCCAAGTGCTTGGCACAAAGTTTCTCTTTTTGCCTTATATTGAATGTCTTGGTGGATCTTAAGAGGTTTTTCTTTAAGATGCTGGACGATAATTCCACTACTATATATATATATTTTATATATATATATATATATATATATATATATATATATATATATATATATATATATATATATCGTACTGTGAATGTCGAGAACCAAAAACTAAATAACATAAATTAAAAAGTTTAAAAAGCTCCGAAACAAGGGGAGCTGAAGATCTCTATCGGCTATACAGATTTTTTTGAAACATAGCAAGGAATACTCTCGAATAAGACACCTTACAGATGAAAAAAAAACTTAATAAAAATCGGTTCATCCAGCCACGTGCTATGATGCCACAAAGAGACACAAGTAAACAAAAAGACACTATTAACTTATAACACCCCTTTATTTTTGTAGGGGTTAAAAAAGAGACTTTTTTCTGGGAACATAACATAAACACTCACGCCTGTCACCCAGAGGGGTAGGCAGAGACTACAGACTTCCATTTGGCACGATCCTGACACACCTCTCTCGCCTCCTTCATATCCATACACCTACGCATGCATGCTCGTCGGTTAAGGGTACTCCTAATTTTTTGATCATAAAATACATTTCTATATTGTTTTGGCGATAAGTTGGTCGGAGTTTGCGTGCACATTCGAAGTTGATCGTTTCCAGCCCATCTGAAAATGCGTCTGAAGAAAAATATCGAGTGCATCTCTGACCCCCTTCGACGTTGGTGGGATGACTTCTTCGATATCGCTCTCATCACTGGACTCGTGTTGATCTGGGATCAGGGCTACTTCTGGATCCCGGGTCTTGTCATTCAGGCACATTTCTTCATTCACTTTTTTTTCGCTCGCCACAATTTTTTTGTGAAGAAATTCGGTGCCGCTGTTGAAATCTCCATAACCATCCATTCGAACATTTAAAATCTCTGATTCCCAAATCTTCAGCAATTTTGAATGCCTTTTCTTTCACGAGAGGTCCGCTCAATGGTATGTTTTCTGACCGCATATGATTGAACCATGCCAATAATCGCTATTCTATGTTTTCGTGGGTAGCTGTACGTAAACGTTTCGAACGACTGTTGGTACTTCCAGAAGCGATAGCTTCCTCTATCTTTTCTCTATTTTTCAGAATGGTAGACAAAGTAGATTTTGGGATTTGGAACTTCTCGGCTACGGCAGTTTTCGACAAGACACCGCGATCAATTTCAGTCAAAATTTCGTATTTAGTTTGCACGTCAAGAGAGGTCTGCTTTGCTTAGACATCTTGAAGAACTGAAGAGTGTTCATCAGACATCAGTTTATATGTACACTTCTTAACATAGCCAAAATGTTAAGAAGCCTTTACTTTTGTTAATTAGTTTTCAAAAGTTTACAACCTTTTCAATAGCTTTTGTAAGACGGAAAGAAAATTTGAGGTATTGTTTCCTTTGTTAGGTACTCGAGTGAATGTTTGATATCCTAATCCTTTGTCTATTTTTAGAAACTAGAGTTAATGACTTTTCTAATCTCTTCAGCCATTGTTTACCGGTATTTGTATTGACCGAAAAAGGACAAAAATATACAAAATACATGATTTGGGATTTTTCACAGTTTGTATTATCCGATAATTAATCGTGAAGGGACGAAAAAGTTCTTCGAAGTTCGTATTAACGAGGGTTCGTCTTAAACGAACATAATTACATTGAAGCTTATGGAACTATTGTCTAGAGCTAATTTTTGTTCGCCTTAAACCAAAATTCGTGTTAACCGTGTTCGCATTATCGAGGGTTTACTGTAATAAAAATTGACAAATATTTATAATCATTGATTTATCGATATTTCATCAACTATATTACACGTTACATAATTAACGCACTTTGAGAAAGTAGTTTCTTCAGAATCGTTTACTGAATCGATTCTTATCATTTTTAATATAGGTAATTTTTTATCCCAAAAATAATTAAAACTGCGTAAATTACAGTCACACTAAATCTGTATAGTCAAAACAAACTAAAATGTACCGTAACTTAAGGCAATAAGAATTCTGTTATTCCATAAAAATAAAGAAAAATGAACTTTATTTCAAGCATGTTAAAGTCTTTGCGTTCGTGGATTTGTACTGTGACCACAACATTCTTTCGGAATTAATATAACTAATTTGATAAATAATCAGGGCTTAGAAATGTTTAACTAAAAAATTCAGTGTATGATTATAACATAATATACTAATTGGGGTGTCTGAGGGTGTGCGTTAATTACGATACATATTGTATATGGCGCGTTTTCGACCGGAGGCACCGGTTGACCTAAAGTGATGCTATGACCGCGCGCTCTCCGCCCTCTATCTCGAAAACGGTTCACCGTATAAAAATTAATTTTTAACAATATTTGTAGAGAATTTTGTATTCTACAATATTTATAATAAATATAAATAGCAAGAAACCAATAGGAAATGAGATATTTACAAAAAAAGCGCAAAAAACCGTCATTTGACCTTGAAATTTAAGAGTTGCGTACACCCTATCATATGTAGGTTTTGAGACAACTTTTAGGGTGTCAATATACAAGTATTTACAGAGTTACAGCTGGGTATCTCGAATACCGAGATTTTCACCTAATTTAAGCTTAAATGACTGGTCTATAAGGCAAGTCCCGTCTTAAGCGAGAACGACCCATGTCGAATATTGAACTTTTATGTGCTGATAAAAAAGAAGGGGCGCATGGATTTCGATAATGTTTATAATGGTGTGTCCTAGAACAATTTTTATAACAGTAAAACTATACCATTTTTTTTCTACTCGCATCGCAATGAATGTGTTAAAATAGCATATTTTTTTAAATGTAGATAATTTCATTTTTTAAATCTACATTAGTTTTGTGACGGCGTGCACTAAAAGTTTGCATTACCCTATTGTTTTCGGGTCGTAAGCGACCAAGTGGTTTTTTTTGTGTGAAATATTTCCTAGTTATCAAAACATATACCAACTTCCACTTGATTTATTTACAAAAATGTTGATCGAAGACCGTAACATTTATATTTGAAGTGTTTTACTTCTCTATTACCCTTGGCAGTACACAATTGATCATGGACCTCTCCCATTATAATAGCACTTTACTTTTTTATAGGATAGGGTGAAAAACGAGCACACAGTCAACCTGATGGTAAGTGGTTGCTGTGGCCCATAGACATTTACATCTCTCTTTGGTTACGAATCAAAATGCAGATGCGTTATTACCCGTGAGGACTAAGATGGAATACCTCATTTCTAGTAAAAAAGGCCCTCCGGTTCTCTACAATCACTATATGAAACACAGCAGCATTAAACTCTTATTTTACGCTGGTATTTGATATAATCCCATTTGATCATAAGTGTGATGCAGACGAAGATGATAAAATGCACTGACTTAGCTTAAAATCCTATTCATGCGTGCCTTAAAGACACCTACATCATAATCGGAAGGAAACGTAGATGCTGGAAAATTATTATACTCACTAATTGTTTGGTTCAATTGCGTGGTACACCGACAACAGAGGGATGGAGACCAACCGAACGTCTAGTGGTCCGAAGATCAAATGAAGAGGAAGTAACTAAGTCACGTCTCGTACATTTTAACATTATGCCCCTCACCTGTTTGGTTGTTTAGATTTTATAAATATTCGAAATAGTAAACTATCTACAGAAGACTACGAGCTCTTTCCCATAGCCTTTTACTACACCCAAGGGATGAAATTGGGCGATGTAATCTCTGAAGCCGCCACCATATACAGTACATTTTAACGCTGCTCCAATCACCGGTTTGAGTGCTTAGATGTTATATATATATATATATATACATATATATATATATATATATATATATATATATATATATATATATATATATATAACCCTCTAATATATATATTTATATAAAATCCTCCTTTCAACGAACAAAGCGCAAGTGGGCTTCAGACGGACGGACGTCGGTTGCTAAATAAAAAAGAAGTACCCGGTTGACCGAGCTTTGCTCGGTATTTTTTCTCACGGTTTTTTTTAATTCGTGTGTTTTGGAAATTAACTAAATAAGATACAAATTACATGCTGATGAAATACGAATAATATTTTTTGATCTTAGCGACATGATAGAAAAAACTGAACTGGTGGTTTTTTTTATTCAAATAGAATAAAAAATCATGAGTGCAATTAGTTTAATTTAAATTTTCGTGTTTTTAAATAATACTAAAAAAAAGGCTCGAAAAAATAGATTTTCTCAAAAAAAGAAAGGAACTTGAAAAAAAAATTAAAAACAGTCGGTCGGTCGGTCTGGGCTCGAACCATGGTATTACGTTTTTGTGACCGCCCAATATACCAATTAAGCTATTTTTAATCGCTAATAAACTGTCAAAATTTACCATCCTATTCTAACGATATTGTAGCAGTTTTTCATTGCCTAAAACACGGAAAAAAAGACATTTTTTTAAATATAAATCCTAGCTGGATCAATTTATTGCCCCCGAAACTACCCGCACACAAAATTTTATGAAAATCGAATATATATATATATATATACAAGAATTGCTCGTTTAAAGGTATAGGATATTACACACACCAATAATCACTATATTAAATATAAAAGAATATTAAAAGCGTACTAATCGTGTATATACTTGTATTATTAATCCAAATAAGTATATATTATATGTGCCCGTATACATAGAAAATATGTGCCCGGGTGTGTATATGTATGTGTGTTATGCGTATACATATATTTATGTATGTATGTGTATATATCTATGTATATATATATATATATATATATATATATATATATATATATATATATATATATATATATATATATATATATATATATATATATATATATGTGTATGTGTGTGTGTGTGTATGTATGTAATGTACTTAAGGTAGCCACTGAAAATCAGGGCTAGGATGACAGATCTTAGCGTTTCCTGAGTGGCAGTCGTATTTGGACCATTTCCTATTAACAAAAAAGTTTTTTTTAGTTAAGTGTTCACTTTTTTAATGTATTTTGTATCTATCTGCTTTGTCAAAATAATTTATTTTTCATTGTAAGTGTATAATTAGGTCTACTTATAAGAATACCTAAACATAATGTTTGCTTTGTGTATTTAGTGCTAATTTGTTAAAAAAATGGCCACTTAAATATCTCTTTCTTTCTTTCTTTCTTTCTATTCTCCTTAAGGACGCGTTTGCAAATCAACCAAAATTAGGGTGTTTTTCGGTAGATTTTGTGACAAAACTAAACCAAATCAAATATAAGTAAAAACTACCATGTATAGATTGGTTCTTCATCTGCAAATGTCTCCCTCTTTTGTTGAAAATAGTAGTTTTTTATATTGTAAAAACGAACTTTCGTTGCCATTTTCTACAAAATTAACGATACCGGCTTGTGTTTCGGTACATGTTTTGGTCTATTATCAACATATTTAAAAAAAATTAAAAAATACTATAAGATGACAGACATATTCAATTAAAAAACCCTGGGTTTATTTTTTAACAAAATGTCACAAATAGTCGTAAAAAAAATAAAAACTGATGCACATTTTTTCACATATTTTGGTAATACGGATGAATCATAATGTATTGCAATAAGGGCTATTTTATTGTTGGTGCCTGCTTTGATTTATTGTACAAAGATTTCGATGAAACCACAGTCCGCGCTCGGCCGCCGTCGTGAGTGGACACTGTATCGCCTGTTAGCAGCGGCTCATTCTGAAAAGATCGCTGTACATACACAAAATATTAGAAAAAAACAAATTGGAAACATAAGTACTTGACAAGTGATAAAATTATTATTTTTATACTCACAGTTTTTATTTAGCTAAAAATAAGTAGGATATATAAACTTACCTACTACTGCAACTCGTGGACGAACGGAACTAGGTGTGCCGAGTTTGGGCTCGTTTTGTTGGTTATGATGAGACCTTACCTCTGGACTTGATGGCATGACCTGAAGGTGTACTTTCGTGACCGCTATTTGAACTTCTTGCAGAGTAAAACTAGGGGTGACGAATTTGGGCTCCGTTTTGTTAGTTATGACGAGTCTATACCTCTGGACTTGATGGAGTGACCTGAAGGTGTAATTCGGTGATTACAAGTGGAACTCCTAGACTTGTAGAACTAGGTGTGCCGAGTTTGGGTTCGTTTTGTTAGTTATGATGAGACCTTACCACCAGACTTGATGGAGTGACCTGAAGGGGTAATTCAGTAACTACTGCTGGAATTTCTGAACGAGTAGAACTAGGTGTGCCGAATTTGGGCTCCGTTTTGTTAGTTATGACGAGTCCATACCTCCGGACTTGATGGAGTGACCTGAAGGTGTAAATCGGTGATTGCAACTGGAACTCCTAGACTGGTGGAACTAGGTGTGCCGAGTTTGGGTTCGTTTTGTAGGTTATGATGAGACCTTACCACCGGACATGATGGAGTGACCTGAAGGTATAGTTCGGTGATTACAAGTGGAACTTCTAGACTTGTAGGACTAGGTGTGCCGAGTTTGGGTTTGTTTTGTTAGTTATGATGAGATCTTAAGTTTGTGTGGTTATGATGAGACCTTACCATCAAGTCCGGTGGTAAGGTCTCATCATAACCAACAAAACGAACCCAAACTCGGCACACCTAGTTCCACTAGTCTAGGAGTTCCTATTGTTGTAATCACCAAATTACACCTTCAGGTCACTCCATCAAGTCCGCAGGTAGGTAAGGTCTTATTATAACTGACAAAACCAGTTCAAAGTCCAGAGCTAACATCTCACTACCAGTAGAGGGCTTCCAGTGCCAAGCAGTCTTTGGAGCAGGTATTCATATTTCGTATCGAAGTATATTTCTGAGGTAGGTATAAGAAATGAAAAACAAATTCAATCTTTCAAATTATCAAAATAATTTCATTTGACTACGATTCCCACAGCCAACCGTGCGTACACTAGTGTGTGTGTGACTTTTGTCAATGTAGTAGTGCGATTCTATACCTATCAATTTTGTAAACGCGTCCTTAAGCCTTTGGAATTTTGGGGCTAAGAGCTCCCCGTAAACTTCGTAGCATTTACACTTACAGTTACAAAAAATTATATAACCAGTTGATATATCATATGTTCGTCTGTGAAAAAAAATCAGGATCATGTGGAGTCCTCCAATACGAATTTAAGCAGTGAATTAACTGCTCTATAATCTTCCCAGAAAATGGAAGGAGGCATGGCGAGTAGTTACGTTGTACCAGTTCTAGCTCACTGAGCCGGAAGTGGTAAAAGTACGACGTTCGTCGACTTACGATCTTTAAAAAACAAAATCTTTTTATATATATATATATATATATATATATATATATATACAAAATAGTAAAGCATTTATCGAAGACTTCGAGCCCTTTCCCGAACCCTAAGGGATGACATCTCTAAAACCGCCACCATATACCGATAAAAGATATTTGTTACCCGTGCTTCCTTCAGTCTTCTTTCGTGTTACATAAAATATAAATATTTCTTTATTAGCCATGATAGAGTTATCCTTGATTCTGCAACGAAAACATCTATATGAGGTTATAAATTATCGATTATGAAGATCACTTAGCTTTTATGGTAGCGTCGTCATCGCGACACAAGTGTACTCGAACCGAAGTCGTAATCTCGCTGTCGAAGTTTCAAGAGAGTCTAAATATTCAGAACAAGCTTTGTAAACTTTGGGGCTAACTAAGGGCTAAACGCTTAACCCAGTGAGAGACCCCCTTTTGCTTCAATAGCCAAATTACATATACTAAGACACTTACTTGTTTCACCTAGACGTGTCCTACGTAACACAAAAATGATTTAAAAGGAGGTAGGTTTAGACACAATGGAAGAAACATAGCAAAAAACTCAAATCATCACCATACAACAAACTCTGTTCTCGTTTCTAGCCCTAGAGCCAACAATCCTGCCAAAAGTATAAACTAAACCCGGCAAAAAAATTACTTTAGATACTGCCTCTTGACTACATTCATAGCGTTATTAAATTTTGACATAGTAGAGACACGCTACTGAAATATAATGATGACAGCACGGCCAGCGCGATCGGATAAGGACGACGTTCACACAGAATACCAGTGCTAAATAGCAGCTGAATACTGCTCTGTATTGTGTGGTGAACACAGAGAATCGAATATTCTTTTTACTGGGAATGTGGTACTCTATCTTAGTTCCCGAGGATGACAATATATTATTTAAATTATTTCTTCGACGATAGATGTAGATGTCTATGGGCCGCAGTATCTACTTAAAATCATTACTATGTGCTTGTCTATCACTACTATTCTTTGAAAATTTGAAGGTCTCATCCCTTCTCATCTTCGGTAGATGATGTGTAGTTTTAAACGGAGCTCAACTTTGATAAAGTACAATATTACATTGAAGAAATAACAAAGGTACTCAAGTTCAAGAGCCTGAATTTATTGTAAATCCTGTCTTATATATTTTGCACCAGTTGTACCCAACGGCGGTTTTAATGTTTACTAACATCAATTCAACTCAATTCAATTTTTATATAAATTGTTATTGTTTCCTTTTAACATAATTGTAAGAAAATATGTAATATCTTTAATTAAGAAGAGTGTGACACTGCGTAGTATCGGCGTAAGGGAATCCACTATCTCATATCATCTCGTGACTGTTATAAGAGACGACACAGTGAAATGAAACACGAGATTAGTAGCAGCATCTTCTTGTTAACAACTCAAAAATAATAAAAAACTGCGTTTGCCAACCCGCTCCCCAAGCGTACCAGTTATGACAAATATCCTGTCTTTGTGGTAATATGTGGAGAAGGTCTATGTTCTTTCATTTTCTACTAATAATAAATAAACGGAGAATATGAAATATTAAAATAAAAATACTTATAAAAAACAAATTAGTAATTGTTTAGCACCGACATCACTGTTTTTTATATTAGCTATAAAATATTTGTTAAGACAAACATTTATGTCAATTTTATTGCTGTAATATTTTAAAAAGAAATGTTTCAAATTTATAGTTTGACGTGAATTTATTGTCATGGTAGAATAGCGTAAATATCAAACTTTTTCGTAGAAACTACAAAAACCGTTACTTTGTATTGTGAATATTAAACATGCTCTCTGGTGGCAAAGTAAAGGAATTTCGTCCACATTCATTCTCATGGGTGTCGTAAGGAGTGGCTATGTTACACCAGAAAGATCTTTATTGATTCCAATACATAGTGAAAAGCGATATAGCCATCTATCTGAGACCAAATTTAAAATACGCAGACCGACGATGATAAGCAGCGTCTAAGATACGATACATCTGGTTCTGTGACTCTGTGTTAATCTACCTGCCATGCACAGGAAAATCCGCGCAAGTGGGCTTCAGACGGACGGACGTCGGTTGCTAAATAAAAAAGAAGTACCCGGTTGACCGAGCTTTGCTCGGTATTTTTCTCACGGTTTTTTTTTTTAATTCGTGTGTTTTGGAAATTATATTTAGATACAAATTACATGCTGATGAAATACGAATAATATTTTTTGATCTTAGCGACATAATAGAAAAAACTGAACTGGTGGTTTTTTTATTCAAATAGAATAAAAAATCATGAGTGCAATTAGTTTAATTTAAATTTTCGTGTTTTTAAAAAATACTAAAAAAAGGCTCGAAAAAATAGATTTTCTCAAAAAAGAAAGGAACTTGAAAAAAAAAATTAAAAATAGTCGGTCGGTCGGTCTGGGCTCGAACCATGGTATTACGTTTTTGTGACCGCCCAATATACCAATTAAGCTATTTTTAATCGCTAATAAACTGTCAAAATTTACCATCCTATTCTAACGATATTGTAGCAGTTTTTCATTGCCTAAAACACGGAAAAAAAGACATTTTTTAAATATAAATCCTAGCTAGATCAATTTATTGCCCCCCGAAACTACCTGCACACAAAATTTTATGAAAATCGAATATATATATATATATATATATATATATATATATATATATATATATATATATATATATATATATATATATATATATATATAACAAGAATTGCTCGTTTAAAGGTATAGGATATTACACACACCAATAATCACTATATTAAATATAAAAGAATATTAAAAACGTACTAATCGTGTATATACTTGTATTATTAATCCAAATAAGTATATATTATATGTGCCCGTAAACATAGAAAATATGTGCCCGGGTGTGTATGTGTATGTGTGTTATGCGTATGCGTATATATATATATATATATATATATATGTGTGTGTGTGTGTGTGTGTGTGTGTGTGTATGTAATGTACTTAAGGTAGCCACTGAAAATCAGGGCTAAGATGACAGATCTTAGCGTTTCCTGAGTGGCAGTCGTATTTGGACCATTTCCCATTAAAAAAAAGTTTTTTTTTTAGTTAAGTGTTCACTTTTTTTAATGTATTTTGTATCTATCTGCTTTGTCAAAATAATTTATTTTTCATTGTAAGTGTATAATTAGGTCTACTTATAAGAATACCTAAACATAATGTTTGCTTTGTGTATTTAGTGCTAATTTGTTAAAAAAATGGCCACTTAAATATCTCTTTCTTTCTTTCTTTCTTTCTTTCTATTCCCCTTAAGCCTTTGGAATTTTGGGGCTAAGAGCTCCCCGTAAACTTCGTAGCATTTACTTTTACAGTTACAAAAAATTATATAACCAGTTGATCTATCATATGTTCGTCTGTGAAAAAAAAATTCAGGATCATGTGGAGTCCTCCAATACGAATTTAAGCAGTGAATTAACTGCTCTATAATCTTCCCAGAAAATGGAAAGAGGCATGGCGAGTAGTTACGCTGTACCAGTTCTGGCTCACTGAGCTAGAAGTGGTACAAGTACGACGTTCGTCGACTTACGATCTTTAAAAAACAAAATCTTTTTTTTTTCATTTACAAAAAACAAAATCTTATTACTTATTATCTATAAAATAGGATCGAAACATCTCATCTACTAAAATATCGTTGTACAATGTGTTCCCTGTAAATATACTCGTAAGACTATGCATTGAACATCCCTTATATAGCAAATACATTAAGCAATATTCGCCACAAACTGAAGTCCACTCATTCCGAATCCTATCAACATTCCAGTTCCATCTTTTACAATTCTTTTTTAAAAACTGTTATTTTCTTACGTGTGTATGATTTAGTGTTAAAAAATTATATTTAAATATTGTGTGTGTGTATATGATTAAGCCGTGGTAGCTCTTTGGTAAATTTCATAAATTTAAACAAACGTTATGTGTGTAATAATCATATATTTGCAAAAAATAAGCACAAAATTTTACATTGTTCTTGTGACAAAGTGTGGGTTTTTTACAAGTGGTTATTGCTTGAAAATAAAATTTTAAATTAATCATAAATTTTGTTCGATTTCCCAAAAATATTAGTTATAGTACTCGCATACAAAGGTGGTTCAACAGAAAAACAATTTTTAAAAATGTTGACGACGAATGATAGAATTTTTAATTTTGAAGAATACAAATGTCCAAAACACAATGATTTGGTAAATGTCATAAATTTAAACAAACGTAATGTGTGTAGTAATCATATATTTGTAAAAATAATCACAAAATTTTACATTGTTCTTGTGACGAAGTGTGGATTTATTACAAGTGGTTATTGCTTTAAAATAAAATTTTAAATTAATCATAAATTTTGTTTGATTTCCCAAAATCATTAGTTATAGTACTCGCATACAAAGGTGGTTCAACAGAAAAATAATTTTTTAAAAATGTTGACGACTAATGATAGAATTTTTAATATTGAAGAATACAAATGTCCAAAACACAATGATTTGGTAAATGTCATAAATTTAAACAAACGTTATGTGTGTAGTAATCATATATTTGCAAAAATAATCACAAAATTTTACATTGTTTTTGTAACGAAGTGTGGGTTTTTTACAAGTGGTTATTGCTTGAAAATAAAATTTTAAATTAATCATAAATTTTGTTTGATTTCCCAAAAACATTAGTTATAGTACTCGCATACAAAGGTGGTTCAACAGAAAAACAATTTTTAAAAATGTTGACGACGAATGATAGAATTTTTATATTGAAGACTACAAATGTCCAAAACACAATGATTTGGTAAATGTCATACATTTAAACAAACGTTATGTGTGTAATAATCATATATTTGCAAAAAATAATCACAAAATTTTACATTGTTCTTGTGACGAAGTGTGGGTTTTTTACAAGTGGTTATTGCTTGAAAATAAAATTTTAAATTAATCATAAATTTTGTTTGATTTCCCAAAATCATTAGTTATAGCACTCGCATACAAATGTGGTTCAACAGAAAAACAATTTTTAAAAATGTTGACGACGAATGATAGAATTTTTAATATTGAAGAATACAAATGTCCAAAACACAATGATTTGGTAAATGTCATAAATTTAAACAAACGTTATGTGTGTAATAATCATATATTTGCAAAAAAATAATCACAAAATTTTGCATTGTTTTTGTAACGAAGTGTGGGTTTTTTACAAGTGGTTATTGCTTGAAAATAAAATTTTAAATTAATTATAACTTTTGTTTGATTTCCCAAAATTTGACATTTACCAAATCATTGTATTTTGGACATATCTATTCTTCAATATTAAAAATTCTATCATTCGTCGTCAAAATTTTTAAAAATTGTTTTTCTGTTGAACCACCTTTGTATGCGAGTACTAGAACTAATGTTTTTTGGGAAATCAAACAAAAATTATGATTAATTTAAAATTTTATTTTCGAGCAATAACCACTTGTAAAAAACCCACACTTCGTCACAAGAACATTGTAAAATTTTGTGCTTAATTTTTGCAAATAAATGATTATTACATACATAACGTTTGTTTAAATTTATGACATTTACCAAATCATTGTATTTTGGACATTTGTATTCTTCAATATTAAAAATTCTATCATTCGTCGTCAATTTGTGTTGAGCCACCTTTGTATGCGATCACTTCGTCTTTGCACAAATTTCTAATATACCAATTTAATATGGGAATGATTTTCTCTTGTTTGTAGGCACATTTTAATTATTCGGTCACATCAAAGTATGGAATGCCGTGCACGTGTGTTTTACAGTAACGAACAGTTTTTTTGTCTTTTGACGACAAATAATTGAAAGGATAACTTGGCCGAAACAAATAATGATCAATAAACGCATCATTTTTATTAGATAGTTTTACGTTTAGAATAGCCATTTCTCTACATTGAAAATGTTTATGAGGATATGTAATGTAAAATCCGTCCATGTCGATGATGTATCTAATATTTTTTTATATTTTGTGTCATTTTTAACCAAAATGTTAAAAGTATTTACACGTGACTAAAAATATGTTTGTTCCAACAAACTTCACATAACAATGCTTCATTCTTCCCATCATCCCATTTCTTCCTTCTGCTCTTGTCTTCCTGTAATTTAAGTAAACAGAATCACATTCACTAATGATCAACTAATGATTGTCATTGTTAAACAAGTGTTTTTTAACTTTTTTCAGTTTCTGCTATTGTCTTTGTATTTATGGCTAGGAAATGTCCGCGGCGCGGTCTCAATGCATGTTTGCGAACTTCACATGCCTTCGAAATTTTCTCAGACATGCAGGTTTACTCACGATCTTTTCCTTCACCTCCGAGCACGTGGTAAATCAGCACTTAAAATTGCAATTAACAATTTAAGTGGTGCCGGCGGGGGTCGAATCCGGGTCGCGTACTGTAAAATTTACAGCTTGCGCTAACCATCTGAGCTACCACGGCTTAATCATATACACACACAATATTTAAAAATAATTTGTTAACACTAAATAATACAAAAGTAAGAAAAAAACAGAAACAAAAGTAAGTTTGTCAATAGAATAAACACTTAAAATTGCAATTAACAATTTAATTGGTGTCGGCGGGGATCGAACCCGGGTCGCGTACTGTGAAATTTACAGCTTGCGCTAACCATCTGAGCTACCACGGTTTAATCATATACACACACAATATTTAAATATAATTTGTTAACAGTAAATCATACATACGTAAGAAAATAACAGAAAGAAAAGTAAGTTTGTCAATAGCATAAACACTTACATCTATGGCCTTTAATGCGTTGAAGTAACACAAATATAGTATTGATAGATCCAATGCGGTCAAACGACCATACACTATCTCCATGACTGCAGTTGCTTGGTCTTATATAGCACCAGTAAGTAATAATTCTAATCTAAAGAATTTCTACAGTGGAATTGATAATAACTTTATGCGTCAACAAGCTTATCTCACATTTTGTTGCTTATCTCAACATTACGTCGTGTCGCGTCTTGTTCAGTGTATTGATGACTCAAATACGTTTTATATAACACAAAATAATGCAATTTAATATTTAGAAATCACTATAATTGATCATTCCTATGTTAGTCATTGAGTAGATTGTACTGTAATAATCTACTAATAGCAGTAATATCATGGATACACTAGATGTAAAACAACATCTGAAAAAGATTCACCCCAGTCTAGAAAATAATGTTTATGCTGCTAATAGACTGCCCATGAACACCCACGTACCAACGTATATACCCAGTCAGGTCATAAGTATTGTCACACAGTTAAAACTTTACTTTTAGAACGCTGGCCACAAAAAAGTTTATTGAATTCGAATTTCGCATTGTTCATGAAAATAAAACTGTGTACTTTTTAGAATTTTACTCATTTTTAAATATGGAGTGGACGCTTAAATAAGATCGTGTTGCAGTTATTGCGTTGCATCGTTGCGGTTACGCGCCAATTCAAATTTTTCACATACAGAAAAATTTGAATATAACCAAAAGATTCGTTTATCGTACCATCAAACGATACAATGAAGACTGAAAAGGGTGTTAAATGAAGACTTAGGGCTTCGGGCATATCAAGGAAAAACAGGACATCGTTTGAATGCTCGTCTAATGGACCTGAGACTGAAGAGATTCCGTGCTTTGTTGAAGCGGTACGCGGGAAAAAAATATCGGGAAATTCTTTTTTCGGATGAAAAAATTTTTACCGTAGAAGAGAGCTACAACAAACAAAATGATAAGGTGTACGCACACAGTAGTGAACAAGCGAGCAACCGTATTTCGCGTGTCTAACGAGGTCATTTTCCATCCTCGCTCGTGGTATGGTTGGGAGTGTCTTATTGGGGCTTAACAGATGTACATTTTTGTGAGAAAGGTGTAAAAACGAATGCAGTTGTGTATCAAAATACAGTCCTGACGAACCTTGTGTAACCTGTTTCTCATACCATGTTCAATAACAGGCACTGGGTATTCCAACAAGATTCGGCGTCAGCTCATATAGCGAAGAGCACACAAGACTGGCTGGCGGCGCGTGAAATCGACTTCATCCGACACGAAGACTGGCCCTCCTCTAGTCCAGATTTGAATCCGTTAGATTACAAGATATGGCAACACTTGGAGGAAAAGGCGTGCTCAAAGCCTCATCCCAATTTGGAGTCACTCAAGACATCCTTGATTAAGTCAGCCACCGATATTGACATGGACCTCGTACGTGCTGCGATAGACGACTGGCCGCGCAGATTGAAGGCCTGTATTCAAAATCTCGGAGGTCATTTTGAATAAACTATATTGTCATAAGAATCTATGTTTTGTTAAGTTCGTTTTGGTATATAAATGGTTACATAATGAATAAACTTGTTTCAATTATTTTATATTAAACATGTAATAGAATTTATGACCTGATTAGGTAATATGCAATTTGGGTACAGATGATAAACCAAGGACACATTGGGTAGCTTTATATATCGAAACGAATGAGGTCGGTCAATATTTTGATACGATATCATCTAGAGTTTTTAAAAAAGAATTGTAAAAGATGTAACTGGAATGTTGATAGGATTCAAAATGAGTGGACTTCAGTTTGTGGCGAATATTGCTTAATGTATTTGCTATATAAGTTTCAGGGATGTTCAATGCACTGTCTTACGAGCATATTTACAGGGAACACATTGTACAACGATATTTTAGTGGATGAGATGTTTCGCTCCTATTTTATAGATAATAAGTAATAAGATTTTGTTTTTTATAAATAAAAATTTTAACAAAATTGGGTAATGTGTTTTATTGATGAGTCAGATTAGTGTAGATAGAAACAAAGGAGTATAATACAGTAGCACTGATGAGCCGACGCACACGCTGACGAATAATAGATAATGACGTTATTCAATGGACAATAGATAAGAACAATGGAGCGCTAATGACGGTGGAGGCCTTCACCGGATATCAATTAGATAAGAGTTAACTGATCTGCACATCTCCGGAACCGTGCATCCTACGCAAAAATGGACCGCAGATTCTTGATCAGAGCATGCCAAAACCTTCTTTTTTTTAGGATTTGAGTCGACGAACGTCGTATTTGTGCCACTTCTGACTCAGTGAGCCAGAACTGGTACAACGTAACTACTATGACGCTACTGGCCAAAGAAGTTAATATACCAATTATCTTTAAAAACAGCGGAGTGTCCGTGTACATGCTTTTGTAAACTAATAGTGATCCGCATCGGCTTCACACGGGTCATTTCTAGATCTTGACAACAGCGCCACTTACCGGGTTCAAGTATAAATTAATGATAGAATGAATCCCTGCATTCTCTCTTCACAATAGGTGATCTTAGTGCTAAGTATTCTAAAACTTATTACTATTATATATATTATTACTGATACCTTATTTGTGAGAGACTGGTGCCCGTTGTAGGTATAAAACACTTGTATTACAGGTCACCAGAGCACGTGTGTGAATCTAAACTATCAGGGACCTATTTAAATATACACCAAAAAATTCATCAATATCCATCGAGCTGGTTTTTAATTTAACGAAATTAACGGACAGGAATGGATTTTTATATATAGAGATTTAAAAAAAAATATATTAACGAGTTTAACGCTGAGCTATTCTCATTGATGTAAAGTAATGATGCATCATCACAACAGTCACCCTTACAGCCATCCGTCCAAGTCCACTCCAAAACATAGCCATCCCACAAAAGAGTTGTTTCCACTTCGAGGCAAATGCCTTTAATCATTTCTGAGAATATACGCTCCGGAGTACGCTTTATATCTTTAATACCAATCTAAAAGACTGCTTAAGAGATCAGCCTTTGCAAAGTATATTTCTCATGATGACACCTCGTTAAGAAGCGAAACACCTATCTTATTATAAGCGACACTACCGCATTACAGGTGTAGTTTTATTGGGTGTAGCAGTCGAGGTTAGTGGTGACGGTAATAATGATTACCACCAAGAGAGACCGGGGGGTGCTCTTTAATCTAGGTAAGAGATTATTTTTCAAAGGAATATTAGCTAATTTAAACTTCTTTAATTTGCGTTTCCGCAAAGTAATGCCTGTTTCTTATAATTATCAGAACTATATAACAATTTTTCACCATTTACACAAAAAAAAAAAATCACACACATAAATAATAACTGACTTAAGGTCAACAATAAGTTCGATGAAGACATGTTTGGATATATTAATTAATAAAACACATCTCGAGTAATTAAACCATCTGGGTACTGACGTTTATTCTCCAATCCTCTTAAGTAAAATGATCTTGTCATTTGCAGTGTCTTCTAAGGTCTTGTAATTAAGGCCGTCTTGTAGTACGATGTGTAAATATAAGGACTTGAACTGTTCGTTTTTTTTCCATTTGCTTAAAATAAAAAAAATATTCGTTTTATTTTTTATCAATGTGACCGAAGAATAATATGCCACTATTCATTTGAAATAATTTTAACGATTACAATATGGAATCTCTGCAAGGTACACAGCGCTTTAGTGTCATATTTATGATGTTTTCAACGCCAATAATAGTAATTAGGTACCATTTCTGTCTTTACACATCACATGTTCGTATGTTAAATTTTTTTAATTATTCTGTTTTGCGTGTTAATTACAAATCAGTAAATCTACAGAGGTATGAAAATGTTATAGAGTACAGCAACGTCGCCTTAATTAAACCGCTTCTCAAGTATTGAACCAAGACCTAATTAACTACGTCACTAGCACTCGTACATACAATTTAATGCTCTGTTCTAAGAGTACTGTTGTTATTGGATAAAAGAGTAAAACTGTTTAGATAATGCGCTATATTCTGCTCCAATTGGTAACCATACAACCATTGGAGGGTGTATTCTTGTAGTAATGTTGCATTTATACAATACAAAGTTGTCACTGTTTGTTTTATTTTTTGTGTTACGTTTTATACAAAAATCGATTTCAGGCAAATGACTTGTCATACAAATACTTGTCCTATGAGAGATTCGAATTCGCGACTCGCAGTGTTACCAGTCAAGAAAAAAGATATAGAAATAATGTAGACTTGGTCGTTTAGACGGCGTTTAATCCTCTTAGATAATGTAAACTACATTACCTAAGACACACACTATTTTACAAAGGCACTGATATAAATTATCTTGATATACTAAAGCGTTAAATTAATTCGTTAAAATAGACAAACATGAGAATAAATGCAAATAAAAGAAGAAAAAAGGGAAAAAGGATCAGTTCCAACTGAGCAACGCGTCCACAGACTAATTAGTTTTTTTTTTGCGGCCGAAGCGAATATGGGCAACCCTCCGGAAAGCGGGGGAGGGAGGTGGGAATTGCTCATAGCATACCACGCAGCCGGCTGCGTGCTTATCTGGAGACTTTTACCCACTAAACACCACCTTTTAGGGACTGGCTTAACGGTCTAACTAGAGACCTCTAAGCCGTATACGGACGCGACCCTCCTTGGCAGAAAGGAGGGCGCAAGACTTATTAGACGATGGATGCGTCTTATATAGGTACCATTGACTCGAGGTAGGTGCCGCGCGGTGATTGGTCGATCCGATCTAGAGAGTAAAAACGGATGTAGACATCCTACTGGCTAGTGGCTGGTTGCCGTGGAAAGGCATAGGCGTGGTGTCATAGACACCAGTTCTATTGAATGCCATTTGGTATATTTTTGAGAGTCGAGCCTAACGATGTGTTAGGCTCGACTCTCAAAAATATTAGGCTAGCATAATATAATATTTGTTGTTTATGATATAGTAGATATTAATTATGTATATTTTACTAATAACATTCTATTTATTTTCATTTTATTGTAAGTATAAGATAACTTTATTTTCTCAAATGGATGGAGTGTCTTGTAGAGAATGTCATAAGGAATTAAGTCGGTGTTTTATATTTCTTTTAATATGGTGTATAATAAATATAAAAAAAATCGATTTAAGATAAAAGTAGAATAAACTTTCACCCTGTATTATATCCCATTGCTAGGAACAGGCGCTCTCATTTCTCAGAGGGTTATGAAAGACGATGTGAGCTTCTGGGCAATGAACATAATTTAATGATATTTATAATGAATAAATGACCAAGGAAGTGATTTGAATTAAAGAAAATGACTCGCACTGAACACCAGCATAAAATAACGACTTATAACTGCTGTGTATCGTACTGTGAATGTCGGGAACCGAAATCTAAATAACATAAATTATAAAGTTTAAAAACCTCCGAAACAAAGAGAGCTGAATATGTCTATCAGCTAAACAGATTTTTTTAAACATAGCTTGGAATACTCTCGATTAAGACACCTTACAGATGAAAAAACATTCAATCAAAATCCGTTTATCCGGCCAGGTGCTATGATACCACAGACAGACACACAAATGCACAGATACTCACTATTAACTTATAACACCCCTCTGTTTTTGTAGGGGTTAAAAAGAAAGATGAGTCGTGAGATGTGGCGCTTAAGAATATCGACTACCCCATATCTTTCTGTGAGCGTCGTAAAAGGCGACAGAGGGAAACAGGCAGAAGATGGGTAGCAACATCTTCCTGATAGCAGCAACTGTACAAAAAACTGCAGTTGCCAACCCGCTTGCTAAGCGTGACAACTATGGCAATACACCCCCCCATGATAGTTACGAAGAAATAGCCTCCAGTCCCTGGCGGCCCCGCTATTCCTGGCTACGGTGGCAACCATGGTAACGGCGGAGCCGGGGGTGCTAAAAAAGTCTCTGAACTCTGAAAACTGGATTGTACAACTAGTGCATGTTGCTAGTGATGACTTACAGATCTGAGTGAGTCCTTCAATGGCAGCCGTATGAGGACGCTCAAGGTCGCTCAACGAGCTATGGAGAGAGTTAAGCTCGGGGTTTCCTTGCGTGATAAACTCAGAAATGAGGATATCCGCAGTAAAACCAGAGTGACCGACATAGCCCAACGGATCAGTAAGCTGAAGTGGCAATGGGCCAGCCATATAGTTCAAAGAACCGATAACCGATGGGTAAAAAGGTTCTCGAGTGGCAGCCTCGTACAGGTAGCCGTAGTATAGGACGACCCCCCATTTGATGGAGTGACGACCTGGTAAGACATGCAGGAAGTCGATGGATGCAGGTGGCTCAGGACCGTGCTTTGTGGAATCTCTTGAGGGATGCCTACGTTCAGCAGTGGACTTGTGAAGGGCCGTAATGAACATGATGGTGATAAAAAAGAGAGATGAGAAATTAAAAATAACGAGTATGATTATGACCACACGACTGAAGTAAGAATTTCTTTAGCCCCATCAGTGTGTATATAAACACACATACACACACACACATATATATATATGTGTGTGTGTGTTTATATAAGCATATATGTATAATATATACATGTATATACATAAACATAATATATTATTTCTACAAATATTTAAATTTACTATCGGCTTCCTTCCATAATTTGTTATTAATCACCCGAAAATTCACAAGACATGCACTTTAAAATAAATTTACAATTTTATTCACTTTAAACGTAGAATATTTAATGTATTGAACAAAATATTAATTCACAAAATTGTTCTAAACGAAATAAAATTACGAAAAATAACTGGCTATGAGAGAAAGAAAATGTGCGCGCGCACTGCTCTCTCTTGATTTTATCCCCCATTCAACTCCCGTTCACCTTGCCCGATCACTCTCTTCGTAACGCTTTCGTCACGGGTTCGCCAGCTTACTCCCCAAGTCAAGCGTGCGCAAAGAAGTTTTACTTCAAAGATTGTTTTTCATTATAGTCTTTCGGGGGTGACAACGCATCTGCAATTTTTTATTTTGGATAACTTTTCTGCCTTTTACCTATTTCTGCCACCATGCATTAGTGCCTGCAATGCTGTGTTTGAATCTGAATGGTAAACAGAGTCAATAAATCTCATCTTAACCCTCGGTGGTAACAACGTGATCTGTAGCCTTCATTTTGAAAAGTTTGTCGCTGGTGTCCTTAATCAATCAAATTATAAATCAATCATAATTACAGATATAAAACATTGACTTTTAAAAAGGCCCAGAATTTCTTGTGACTACCGATAACTTTTGACTTCGCTCCCACACTAGCCATATAATATATATATATATATATATATATATATATATATATATATATATATATATATATATATATATATATATATATATATTTATATATATATGGTATATTGATTGCATTTAATTAAATAATTACAAATATTTCTATTTTATTTCTGTTTGTATATATGTTTTTAGTATATGTATATTTATTGTATATACAAAATGTTTACTCTTTTTTATCACACCAATTTACCCTAACCCTGTCATCTTTGTGTATCCATTCAGTTTTGTCTGGAAGAAATTGCATTCAGCAATACACAGATTATCCCGTAATAGATTCCACATAGATGGCTACAAATGCACGCAACACATGCTTGCTGTAGCTAGCATACGATGTAACGCTAAGAATCACGATATCAGTGTCGATCAAGTTTGTACCCCGTAGGCACGTCCGAATTCTTGACAATTTAAGAACAGACTTGTATCCAAAATACATAACAAATGGTTTCCTGTGCAGTAAAATAGCAAGTTAGCTAAGATATCCAGTTACGAGTACCAAAAAGTTGGCGAAACATTTCATCGGTAAGTAAATTTTATTCTTATCACGTTAACATTTTTCAAATGCACCGGAGTTCAACTTATGCGGGTAAATTAATGGCGCAAAGTGATAACAATTAAGCACCCGTTGATGTCCTTTTGAAATGTCTCTTTCACTCTTTACATACATTACAGTAGTTGTCTTTGTCTAACGACAGCATCTGTATCGATAGTGTTGTGATTTATAAGTAGATATTTGTTTGGTCATCATTACCACTTTTTTAAAGTCATTATTTTATGAAAATAGTAGTGTATCATTGTGGTACCTATATGTTATAGGTTTCCTAAATGCCCCGAAAGGAATATGAATTGGATTGATGCAACTTGACTAGGGGACCAACGGTTTTCCACCAAAAATAGTGTGCTATGGTCAAGATACTTCACAGAAGACAATCTTCATATTATGAAAAACTGTAGAAGGCTGTTGGATTCCGCTATAACATCTTTATACTTGCCAGTTTTAATATGGACTTTTACATTTTTTTAAATAGTAACAATATGCCTGCAGAATGCATATTCTGTATTACTCAAACACTGCTTTACATCTGGATATTTATTGTGGAAGGAAGAGTTCTACAAGCAAGATAATAGTGGGGATCGGCTCTCCTGTATCTCCTATAGTCACCTACATATTCATTGAGGACTTTGTGGAGAAATCCCTTCTTACTGCTCCTGTAAATCCAAGATTCTACAAGCGGTACGTAGATGACACATTCACACCTTTACTATTTGACAACGAAACTGCATTTTTAAACTTCCTTAACTCCATGAACTCTAAAATATAACTCACAATGGAGTTAGAGGCAAATAATTCTTTAGCTTTCCTAGACTTTTAGTCATCCGAAATCCTGATAACACTACTGGTCACATTATGTATAGGAAAAAGACCCATACCAACCGATATTTAAATTGTGAATCTCACGATCATTCTTCACAGTTAGCTACCATAGGTAAATCTTTGTTTCAGAGAGCACAAGGAATTTGTGACAGAAAACATCTGTCCACCAAACTTCAGCACGTCAAGCAAGTATTGCAAAACAACAAGCTTTGGGTCCCACGCCTACGTCACAACGACCGAGTGAAGCTGACCACAGTCGATGGATGGGTGCTACCACCTGCCATCTGCAAAATCTACCCAAATCCAAGCATACTACTGCAAGACTTCAAGATACTGTAAGCTCATTTTATGTAGATCGGACCAAATATTAATATTCAAAAACTGAAGGTAGCCGGGCTAACTTTGACACTGAGACGTCAAACATCTCAGTACCCCCCCTCGTGACCATAATTTAATTAAACGCGCAAAATTCGAATATATAGTTTTATTCAATGTGTAGTGTCTGCGTAAATTTAAGAATACATTGTTTTATTTTATAATAAACTTCAAATAAAAATGATCAAATTATTTATTTATCAATAATCAATAAATCCCAAATTTATCGATCAACGTCCTAACCCTGTCCCATCACTATGGTTCGGAGCATTCTAAGTTCAACCTTGAATTATCCAATCACAACGCATTTGAAACGTCGTCCGCAACTCATGCATGCCGCGAAATTTGGTGAAATTGAAACAGAACAAATATTCCATGATGCGGTGTCTATTAGAGGGTAATCTGTGCAGCAATAAGACCGCCGATTACATACTTCTTTTGTATATATAATCTGTATTTCTTGTACCTGTGGTGTGCAATAATTATTATATAATTATAACTAAATTAATAAATAAATGGTGGTATAACTTTCTGCATACGAGACAAAATCTTTCGATCGGTTAAAGGAAGCAACCTCAGAGATTAGAAACGTGTGTACACAGAACGTATAGGTCCATATGCCGAGCGTGGCAAGCACGGTAAACCCACTCTACTATAGAGATTTTATTTTTGATTCAGTAAAGGAAATCCACCCTATTTGCCCTATATAATTAGTGAATGATCTAAATTTCCAAAATGTAAATAATTAGTTATTTATATGTAGCCAAAGTAGAATTAAAATGGACTATTAATTCCACAACATTAGTATGACCTAAGTTTAAACTTCTAACTCTAATTCAAATATTATATCAAACTTTGAATAGGTTCTGTATGAATTAATAAAAAATATTTTGCCTAATTGCAGTAGACAATTTTTGTCATAGATAATAATACTATACTATATTTGACTTGAGAAATACGCTAAATACTCCCCTTTTATGTAGACCAAAATACTAATGTTAATAAATGATAATAGACTAATGAAATATATGAACTGACAAATTTTATGAAATTTCAATCTTGTAAGTTGTGAACATCCATTAGCCTCTTAATATTCTAGTTTGGGCTATAAGCAAACTAAATTAACGTAGGCAAATAATTCAAGTGCAGCTTATATCGGCTCCCTACTAGACAGTGTGGGTAGTGGTCACTTAGGATCGTGGTGAGCGGCAAACTGTGCAGAAATTTTACGTTCAAATATGCGAATTAAAAATGATAAAGGTGTTACTACAATATATTTATAATATTCCAGCCGGTATCACAAAGACAAAACTGATATAACATTTAGGTATGGAATATTTCAATTTATGTTTAATTTTTAATATGCGCAGGTAGTATTCTATGGCGAATGGCTATGAATAAGCGATGTACTTTTGATCTACCGTATTGATGTTGATGCTGATGGAGAATATACATGCGTTACCTTGTTATAGACAGTCGCGTAAAATTTTCTTCTTTTTCTTTAACATTTAACAAAGAGTTTATAAAATAAATATTATATATAAATTCTTCTCGTCAGTTATACAGTATCTCAAACTCAGAAAACCAGATTGTACAACCAGTGCGTGTCGCCAGTGATGACTTACGGATCTGAGACGTGATCCTTCACTGCTGGCCTTATGAGGATGCTCAAGGTCACTCAGCGAGCTATGGAGAGGGCTCTGCTCGGAGTGTGATAGACTCAGAAATGTAATGTAAAACCAGAGTGACCGACATAGCCCAACGGATTAGTACGCTGAAGTAGCAATGGGCCGGCCATATAGCTTGAAGAACCGATAACCGATGGGAAAGAAGGGTTCTCGAGTGGAAGCCTGGTACCGGTAGGCGTAGTGTAAGGCGACCCCCCACTAGATGGAGTGACGACCCGGTAAGACATGCAGAAAGTCCATGCAGGTGGCTCAGGACCGTGCTTTGTGGCATTACTTGGGGGAGGCCTATGTTCGGCAGTCGACTTGTGAAGGGCTGTCACGATGATGATGACGATGATAAATTCTTTTATTTTATATTTGTTTCTGTTTTGATTATCTTTAAATTGCAATGTAATCATTAGACTTAATAGAAAAGTACACTGTGAACTGTGTCGATAAGTTCTTTTTTGCTCATTAGCCCGCTACAATAAAGTACTGGAAGTAGGCCTTTCCTGTTGTAGACGAGATTTTCCAAAATGGTCTCGCTTAACAGGCGCACTGACGATAGTGTCAGACGCCAGACGCTTCACCTCTTTGACTTTGCCCTTAGTCGGCGCTCTGGCTGTTATATCGAAAGGTATTATATTTCTTGGTAATGGGAAAAACTAGTATTGAGAAATGGACCAATCAACGTAATAACAAATAAAATCCTATACTTTTTGTAAACAATTCTTGTATATATATGTATGATTTAGTATCTAATTTTACGAAAACGGCTTCGACAATTTGGATAAAATTCTGTATTAAGATAATGTTTTACTTTTCAAATTCCAAGTTCCTAGACAAAAATATTTCTAACGCCAAGCAAAGGGAGTAAATAAAAGTATTATCCTTTCTGATATAAAATGACAATGCCGCGCCATCTTTGAAAGTTAATTAAGCTAAGTCACACGCTAACTGGAACGCTAATTGAAAAACATTTTAATTAATTGCTTAACACAAATATTAACACATAACTTTGTATCTTGTTATACCTCTTTAAGTAATTAATATATTAAAATAAAAATATTAATTACTTCGCAACCTTCCGCTAACTAAATACTAATAAATAAATAATAAATTAATATAAGTACATTTAAATGTCGACGTAAGACGTAAACTTTTACAACCTACATATTTTTGTATAACTGTTCGAAACGTTGTCAAGCACCCAATTTCGTTCATCTCCTAGGGTACGCAAAATACTTGGTACAAAAATACATAAACTGCTACGCTATTAATAAATTGATTTTAAAACATTTTTGTTATTTTGTAATAATATTGAATTTTAGTAATTCTATTAATTCTTCGCCTGTATATGGTTTTTTATGCAATTTATAAATATAAACAAGCCTCCACAATATATAAGGGAAAATTCTAGACTAAACGTTAATTAAAGTTACTTTTATTAATAAATTAAGAAATAAAAAATAAGAATTAGGTAGTGCTTATATTATGACCGAATGTGCCATCGACATCGATTTAAAAATTACAATATTAAATTCTATTTTTGCTTATATATAATTTAAGTTAAAGTTAAAACGAACTTACAGTCCACCCGACGGTAACTGCCCGTGGAAACCTGCAACCGTCAAACATAGAACGCTAGAGATATGTTGTTACCTCTGAAAATCAAGATGGGATACCTCACTGTTTGTTTGAATTGGCTCTCTATATTCTATGGACTGGAACACATCAATGCATGCACTGTTGCTTTGCAGCAGAAACAGGTGAAAAGTTGAAAACAACCAAGACAGACTCAAAGGTGGTAACCACTATTAAAAAAAATCGTGTATTGGTGGTCTAATATTGCCTACTACACCATATCGTCCCGTGGGTTTCATGAGAGGCAATAGAGGGACCCTAAAACGGGAGACGGGCAGCAGCATCTTCCTAACACAATGATAATAGCTGCATAAAAAAAACTGCTACTTCTAACCCGCCTGCCAAGCGTGGCAACTATGGCTAAAATCTATGGTAAAGGCCTATGTTCAGCGTTTGAATTTTATATACTGTAATAGAGTAGTTGGACATACATTTTAAATTAGTCATTTCTTACAAGTAGGTTTGGAAATAAGGATATGAAGCTAATTAGGCGGCCACGCAGGCCAAAGTTTCACATTGTGTTGGTAATTTATACTCGTATATCCCTTGTAACTTGTAGTTAACTTTATAACTTTTTTCAAACGAGTAACCCTTAATCTACAAATAACAAAATTAGAAGTAGTGCCTAAATACAGAGGACTCTATAAACCCGATTAGTTCAATTTCCGTTCAACTACATGTTATGTAACGAAATTATCTCCCTGTTATATTCTATCTCACAGAGGTATTTTGAGTTTAAATCTTGCTCGCCCGGAATATCACGTACCCAGATGAATCGAATACTCAAATATGCAGTATAGATATGCACCCAAAATCTCTTTTAAAAGGAACAGAAAGTACGGAAATGAATTGAAAAAGCGAACATCGCTTGAAAGAGAAAGCCTGAATTTTGGGCATATATAGAAGAATTGGGAAATATATTTCGTATATTATCTGCACATATAAAATTAAAATTTGTGTCTGTAATATTGTTGCGCGCCTAAGTTGACGCCTGGTACCTGGCACTAGCGCCATCTAGTGTCGGGTACCAGAACGAGGAAGGCTTCCCAGAAAATGTCAATCTTAAACTTCCACCAACAGCGCCATCTAGTATCGAACAGAAGAATTAAGCTTTGCCGGCCCTTTAGAAAGGAGTAAGCTCTTTTCTTGAAGGTCCCCAGGTCATATCGGCCCGGAAAAATCTCGAAACTATTCCACAGAGAGATCGTAACTGGAAGAAAACTCCTTGTGAAACGTACAGTGGCCTCCCATCCAGATGGTGTGGATGGTATCGGGAAGTTTGCCGCGTAGTGCGTTCACGAAATTTGGCGGCTGGGATTAATCCGAACAATTCATTAAAGCACTCCCCGTGGTATATGCGAAAGAAAATGCAAAGAGATGCAACATCTCTTCGCAGCACCAGTGAATCGAACCGATCGGAAAGCACTCGGTCGTCGACGATTCAAGCCGCTCTGCGCTGGATGCGGTCAAGTGGAAGGAACTGGTACTGGGCATCCCGAGCCCAGAGATGGGAACAGTATTCCATGTGCGGCCGAACCTGCGCCTTGTAAAGTTGCAGGCGGTGTGCCGGCATTAAATACTGTCCCGCTCTGCTGAGCAAGCCAAGCTTTTTAGAGGCCACAAACTCGTGTCTTCTGGGGGTTAAACTGGACTAGATTTAGTCGCCCCCAACCCGAGACTCTGTTCAGCAAAGACTCGACTTCAGACACAAGTTGGTCCCGGTACTTGGAGACGTTTTCCCGAGAAATATTGGCAAGGCCGGTGTACGGAGCATCACCAGTACTGTCATCTGCATAACAATGAATGTTACGGGTTTGCAACATATCATTGACATGCAGAAGAAACAGCGTTGGCGATAGCACGCAGCCTTGTGGAACACCAGCATTAATAGGCTTGTAATCGGAGCGTGCACCGTCTATAACGACGTTGATGCGCCGATCCGCAAGAAAGACGGTGATCCAATCGCACAATTTCTCGGGAAGCCCATAGGAAGAAAGCGCTTTGTGCCAAACCCGATCGAAGGCCTTCGCAATGTCCAAACTAACGGCCAATGCCTCCCCCCTGGACTCAACTGCCTCCGCCCATCTATGAGTTAGGTAGACCAGAAGATCACCAGCTGATCGACCACGGCGAAAACCCTTTTGGCGGTCACTAATAAGCTGGTGATCCTCAAGTTACCTCATGAGCTGGCAGTTAACAATAGACTTCATTGTTTTGGAGAACAAGGAGGTGATGGCAATGTGTGAATAATTATTAGTGTGATTTAAGTTTTAATTAGTGTTGAGTAATTAAAGTGTTAATTTTGGTAATTCAATCGGCAGTTTTTATTGTCACGAACCCTAAGCTCGTAACAATTGGTGTCAGAAGTGGGATAAAATCATGCCGATTATACCTAAGGAGGAAACCGTGGGTGTCCGTACCCGAAGTCAACGCCAGCAGGAGACGGACCAGAGACGATTTGGTGCTGCAACGCCGCAGACGTCAGAGGGCCAACTGCCAGCCACGGAGGCTAGCCCATCAGCAGCTCCTACACCTGGAGCACCTGACTTAGGTGCTCTGATGGTGATGCTGCAGGAGTAGGCTTGCCAACAGGAGGAACAGGTTCGTCGTTCGGAAGAGCAGCTGCGGGGTGGACAAGAGGAACAGGCCCGTTGGTTAAAAGAGCAACAGTGGGAACAGGCCCGCCGACAGGATGAGCAGATGCTCCTCGTAAAGGACATTCACGCTAACTTCGGGAAAGAGATAAGGGACGTGAAGGATAGGGTTGTTCAACATGACAACCGCCTGTCGGAAGCTGAAACTCAAATCGAGGAAGTTAAAACCCAAATCGACCAAGTGAACAATCGGGTTGACAACGTGATGGCTGACGTCATGAAAACGCTGGACGACCGCAAACTGGGCGATGGAACTACAGCTCCCGTGGTAGCTACTACACCTTCGCTATGTGAGTTCAAAGTGCCACGGTTCGACGGAACTTCTTCCTGGTCAGCTTACAAAATCCAGTTCGAAGCCGTTATGAAGCGGCTGGAATAAAAGTCAGGCCATGACTGCACTCACACTAGGCCTGCGCGACCAGGCCTTTAGTGTTATGGAAGCTCTCGTTAAGTAAGTGACTTATGAGCAGCTCCTTGAGCATTGGAGGCTAGATATGGCGACGCTCACTTGGAACACGTCTTTCGAGCGCAGCTTAAAGATCGCGTGCAACGCAGCAACGAAAACCTGCAGCAGTGGGCTCTAGAGGAGGAGAAGCTGGTGAGAAAAGCATACCGGTCTGTACCTGCGCTTATTGAAGGGAACCTGTTGCAGACATTCATAGACGGCATCCGCGACCTTGAAGTCAGAGCTGCTATGAGGCTCGGGCATCACGTAACGCTTAAGGAAGCCTTGGCCCATGCACTTGAGGTTGAAGCCGTGCGGCAGGATCATCGTTCCCATCGCGTCAGGGAGGTTGCAGCAGCTACAGTTCGCAACCTCAATACTGAATACAGCCCTAGGTGCTATGTCTGTGGGGAAAGGGACAATCTCCGATCCAGCTGCTAGCTGCAAAGCTCTAAGCGAACTGTAGAAAGGGAAGTTGATCGATCTCGAGAGGATAGTGCAGCTAACGGCACCGCCTGGCGGCGGCAAGATCATCGTTCCCCCTCACGTTAGGGAGGCTGCAGCAGTTTTAGTTCGTGACCACAAAAAAATTACAGTCCAAGGTGCTACTGTTGTGGGTCTTCGACCCAGCTGCCCTAAGCGGTCTGTAAAAAGGGAAGATGATCGATCTCGAAAGGGTAGTGCGGCTAACAGCACTACCCAGCAGCAGCAGGAATACGACTTTACTATCGGACACTGCAGCGGGAAATGGCGAGGCAACACAGATGCATTGTCAAGAAGACCTTATCCTGATGATTGCGAGAACAGTACTAGGCAAGAGGGTAAGGAAGTGGTATCCGTGAGGATGCTCAGGACAGACCACCTCAGCAACGAGTGGAAGGACAGTTTACTACATGCACAACAGGAAGATCCGGACATCAAGTCGATTCTGGAATGGATGAAGGCCTGTGCTACCAAGCCCAAATGGAGAAACGTCTGAGCGATGAGTTCGTCCAACAAAAGCTATTGGATTCAATTGGACAGCTTGCTGAATCAGGATGGAGTCCTGTGCCGTAAATGGGAAAATGGTCGAGGAAACAGCTGTCGTTTGCAAATGGTTGTCCCTAAAACTAAAGTGTCGGATATTCTATAGCTGTACCACAATGGTTGTTCAGAAATCCACCTGGGAGTTAAACCAACTCTACTGAAGATCCAAGAACGGTTTTACTGGGTCCACTGTCGAAACGATGTCGAGGACTAGTGTCGCAAATGTACAAGTTGTGCGGCTGTAAAGGAACCTCAGACTCGTAGTAGAAGTGCATTGAAGTTGTACAATGTTGGTGCACCATGGGAGAGAATAGCCATTGACGTGGCGGTGCCGTTTCCGGAGAGTGAAAGTAGTAACAAGTATTTCATGGTTGTGATGGATTTCTTCACTAAGTGGCCAGAAGTCTTCGTCATTCCAAATCAAGAAGCTTCAACAGTTGTAGATAAACTAGTTCATGAAGTCTTCTGTCGTTTTGAAGTACATTAAGAAATTCACGGCGATCAAGGAAGGAATTTTGAGTCTCAAATATTCTAGGAAACTTGCCGATTTATGGGTATTCATGAAACAAGAACGACTTCTTATCACCCGTAATCTGATGGAATGGTTGAATGATTTAATCAGACATTGGAGAAGTACCTAGCAAAAGTTGTAGACGATCGGCAGCGAGATTGGGACAAGCACATACAACCGTTTTTGTTGTTATATCGAAGCGCTGTTCACGAAAGTACATCAGTGACACCAGCTTTCGTAAACTTTGGAAAAGAATTACGGCTGCCTGCAGACCTAATCACCGGAATACCAACTGATGCCCCATGCAATATAACCGATTATGCAAATGACTTGCGGAACAAAATGAATGACATTTATGAGCACGTCAGACAATCGGGCCAGCAAATGTCTGAAAAGATGAAAACCCGGTATGGACGCAAAATTAACAACAAGGGGTTCGACTAAGGTTCGTTAGTTTGGTTGCACAATCTAGTCCGCAGCAAAGGGAAATCGCTTAAGCTTCAAGCTAAATGGGACAGCTCGTACCGGATTGTGACCAGGATCAACGATGTAACCTACCGGATACAGAAAGGCGCAAGAGTGACTCCTAAGATCGTCCATGTGGATCGCCTGGCGCGTTATTATGGAACCGATAATGCTCGGGACGAGCATGCCTTGGGAGGGGGCAGTGTTGCGCGCCTAAGTTGATGTCTGGTACCTGGCACTAGCGCCATCTAATGTTGGGAACCAGAGCGAGGAGGGTTTTCTGGAAAATGTCAATCTTAAACTTTCCACCAACAGCGCCATCTAGTATCGAACATAATAATTAAGCTTTCTAGAAGCTCCGTACTCGAACTTTCTGCGCCTAGTCGGTCGGTGCCCGTATTTGTTGGAATATTCTGGATGTTTCGGTGAAAAGGTGTATTTAAAGCGGCTGCAAACCGCGATCGGGGCAGTATTGAATTGGCGAAATGAGCGGAGCTCCGGAGCGAAATAAAGTGAACTAAAGTGTTAAGTGTGAATATATATTAGTGTGATTTAAGTTTTAATTAGTGTTCAGTAATTAAAGTGTTAATTTTGGTAATTCAATCGGCAGTTTTTATTGTCACGAACCCTAATCTCGTAACAATATTGAAGTAGCTGGCTTCTGTAAAGATCATTTATTATTAAGCTCAGATATATCATGATATTTAGATATATACAACCATTTCAAAAAATATCAGTTTGTCTGTATGTCTGACTGTATTTTCGGAATGGCTGAACTAGTTGTCATCAAATTTTACGAACAGATAGAATACTGGCAGGAGGGATCTATGCTGTAATTTATCCGAAAAACTTGGTAGAAAAAAAATAATTTTCAATAAAAAACATTGAAGTATAATCAAGATAATCAATTTTTAAAATCTATATAACTCTCTCTTATGTTTTCAGCAAATAATAAACAAAAAACACTAAATACTGCTGCTGAACAAACACTGAAGTTGGGTAATTTAATGATGATTTTCGACTGGTATTATTTTCAAGTTTGTCAACAAATTATAGGTTAAAATTTATTTGTTATCTAGCTTCGTATATTAATAAGTCTTTCCACAAATATGAACAGTTTATAAAACCGGCAACAAAGTGAATGAATCGACATCCGCAGCGTCAGTTTGAATGTCCAACGTCAGGCCAGCCCGACTGTTGCGACAAATCTACTACTACTACTACTACTAAAATTGCGGGTGGCAGCTTGCTTAGCAATAAATTAGCGCCGAATTTTCATAAAAAAAACTTTGTTAAATTTTTTTGTTCTGGTAAAAAGTATCCGGATAAGTAAAGGAAACTGTTCATCGGTGGATTGAATATTATCCTGAGTTATTCTTTGAATAGACAAACGATATTATTTACTGTAGTAAATGTGAATACGACGTTGGGTGTAGAAAAAGTACCATCGAGAGACACGTCAATAAAGCAAAACATAAAGGAACTCTAGCGGAGCCCTAAGAATATTTTTATTTTGTAGTCCACCGAGTTTCTTACTCTCTGTAACTATTCGTGATTTCAAGTAAAATACGTAGTCTTCTAAAACTTCTTCGAACTGTACATTTGTTGTTCCTGCGCTACTCGTTTAATACTACCCAGCAAGTAAGTGCTTAGAAAAGTTTACGTGCATGAATTCTTCCGAAAACGTATACAATATTCAAGTCAAGGCAAGCAAGGCATGCAAGTTCATTAAAACGAAACTACTAATTTCTTAGTTAGATGCGTCGTCCATTTTTTTTTTAATAAAGCTTGAAACTCGATGGATTCTAAAAGAATAAACCTTGTATTATGTAAAATATGTGACGTAAACGGACAAACTATTTCCAAATTTGTTATCGATTACCTCGAGAAGTTATTAGGTAACTCCCATGATAATAAAGTGGAAAATGTGCTTCTATTATGTATAGATAACGTTGCATAGTTGATGTTCTCAGCGGGGTAATTTTAAAATAATTTTTAACTAATATGAAGCATGTTTTTTGATTGATTATGCTCTGCCTAGAGTTGCAGAAAAATACATTATGAATACCCTGATGTAGACAATTTAATCACTAACGTTAAAGAAATCTTTACGAAAAAGCTTAGTAAAATAAAGTTATAAAAGAATAATTCCCAAATATGACTTTACCCCAAAAACTAAGAAATGCAAAAAATGTAATACAAAAACAAATGTGCAAAAATAACTAATTAGTAACAAATATGCTATATAAATATAATAACATAATGTTTTATAAATTTGCGTCACTAAAATAAGTAAAAGTTGAACCAACGTTTTCCACATATAAATGGATTTTAGTTGTAAAACAAAATAGATTGAAGATCGAATATTTAGTGTAAATTATTCTTATTTATTTAAATTCAAACAAAGCACAGATAACGTTGAAAATGAAGACGATTAGTAGATATTTTTCTTTTTTTTTAATATAATGTAGATGACAAACGAGCACACAGTCCACCTGATGGTAAGTTGACGCCATGGCCCATAGACATCTAAATTCATCTTTAATTAAGAATCAAATTGCAGATGCATTGCCAGCCCCGAGGACTGAGATGGAATGCCTCGTTTCCAGGAAAAAGGGTTCCGGATCTCTACACTCAAAATTTAACCAACAGTGTTAACTGAAAATTACCGAAAATTTTAAAAACGTGGGTACTCCGCTCGCAGAGTTAATTATTGAAAACTATATTTACTTAAGTATATTAACTTAAACGGAAATAGCCCAATCTATATTTCTACCTAATCTATATCTATATACCTAATGTAATCAATCGGTCACCTTAATCATTGAAAGACGTCATTACACACCTGATGGTAAGCGGTTGGTGCTGGCCATAGACATTTACATCTATCCTCGATTACAAATCAAAATGCAGATGCTTTGTCACCGGTGAGGACTAAGATGGAATCCCTCGTTTCCAATATAAAGGGTCTCCGGTTCTCTACACTCACCATACGAAACACAGCAGCATTAAGCTACTATTTTACGCTGATATTCTTTATTCTTCTGGTGAGAGGGTGGTCTTTCCCAGGTCGAGCCGGCCCATTCTTGCTATACTATACATATACAACTAATATAACTGCAGCATAGCTCCACCACGTAAAAAATAGACATAACATAAATAAACATACATACTTCTAACGCTTAAAACCTTAGATAATACTATAACTAGTAGTACTACAAAAGTATACTAACTAGTAGTACTACAAAAATAATTAATGTTTACTCACATCCTAAATATCACACGAGCAACACCTAAATGTGAATAGTATTCAATGAATAATTGTTTAAAAATACTATTTCTTATCTTTTTTATTTTATTTATTTACTCTAAATATTCTATAAAATAGCTTTGGTGTAAACATAAACACCAAACGAGTTTTACCGTACACAATGAATGATTATGTTACACATCATTTTAATTTGCACATATCATTACATATACTTTTTACAAACCAGATGTGGGTACATAAATAAACAATAGTTGTAAGCGATGACAAACCATTTACTGAAACTTATCCGATTAATTATTACATTATTGATTCGTGATACATAGTGATTATAAAATAATGTTTAAATTTAAAATATTTTATCGTAAAATAATTAGTAGTTGTATGTAACACATTACTTGAAACAACCTATTATACTTAAGTAGGTTGTTTCAAGTAATGTGTTACATAGTGTATTATCTATGGTTTTAAGCGTTACGAGTACGTATGTTTATTTATGTTATGTCTATTTTTTACGTGGTGGAGCTATGCTGCAGTTATATTAGTTGTATAGTATATCAAGAATGGGCCGTATCAACCTGGGAAAGACCACCCTCTCACCAGAAGAATAAAGAATATCAGCGTAAAATAGTAGCTTAATGCTGCTGTGTTTCGTATGGTGAGTGTAGAGAACCGGAGACCCTTTATACAGGAAACGAGGCATTCCATCTTAGTCCTCACGGGTGACAAAGCATCTGCATTTTGATTTGTAATCGAGGATAGATGTAAATGTCTATGGCCAGCACCAACCGCTTACCATCAGGTGTGTAATGACGTCTTTCAATGATTAAGGTGAAGGTATATAGATATAGATTAGGTAGAAATATAGATTGGGCTATTTCCGTTTAAGTTAATATACTTAAGTAAATATAGTTTTCGATAATTAACTCTGCGAGCGGAGTTTTTAAAATTTTCGGTAATTTTCAGTTAACACTGTTGGTTCAATTTTGAGTGTAGAGAACCGGAACCCTTTTTCCTGGAAACGAGGCATTCCATCTCAGTCCTCGGGGCTGGCATCGCATCTGCAATTTGATTCTTAATTGAAGATGAATTTAGATGTCTATGGGTCATGGCGTCAACTTACCATCAGGTGGACTGTGTGCTCGTTTGTCACCTACATTATATAAAAAAAAAAGAAAAATATCAACTAATCTTCTTCATTTTCAACGTTATCTGTGCTTTGTTTGAATTTAAATGAATAAGAATAATTTACACTAAATATTCGATCTTCAATCTATTTTGTTTTACAACTAAAATCTAATTCTAATACTAAAAATCTTAAAAATATATATATAAGGTATATTATTGAGGATCTTCAAACCACAAATTGTTTCTCTGAAAATACAAAGCTTTGTTTTATTTAACACGTCTTTCCAATATTACAACAATTATCAAGTTATGACAATTACACTTCTATCTCACCTGAAAATACAAAGAAACGACATTTAAAGTTTACTAATATTGCTTCCTCAATCGTATCCTTCGGTTTATCTCTCTACAAGTTTTTATAACAATAAAATGCACAAAATAATCTAAACGTCATCCGCCATTGAATCATAGTTTACACATCACTTCGATGCGCCCTCTACCATCTTCCACAGACAACATAGATACGCGAAGCGCAGCAAATTCAAATTAATGAAATATCATTCATTTCATTACATCTCCCCCCCTAAGAGCGAAAATTCTAAGCAATATATCTATACAATGTACCTATAAGTTATCTTCATATTCGTTTTCTTCTCCTTCATCTTCTTCTGTTACGACAGGTTGTAATTTTGTTATGTGAAATAATGTTGATTCTGCTTTTCTGTTGCCTGTATCAAGCCTATAAATTGAATTCGATATTTTCTCTATTATCTTGAAAGGACCTATTTTTAATTCGTCTAATTTCTTTCTATTCAGTTTATTTCCATTTTCTAAATATACACTGTCTCCTACATTAAACTCTTGCATTTTTCTATTTCTATCAAATATTTTCTTGTTGTACTCATGGGATTTTATTGTATTCTCTAATGCCAATCTTCTATCAGCCATCCACTTGTCTTCCTTTTCTATTGTTTTAAATTCATTTGGTAGAATACTGACATTTGTACCATCCAGTAAATATTTTGGTGCAAAACCTGTAACGGAGTGTTCTGTTTCATTATATTTCTGTATACATTCTCTTGCTAGTGTTGTCCACGTTCTCTTATTATTTTTCTCATTCATTTTACACCTTATTTTATTTACTATTGTTTGATTTAATCTTTCATTCAAGCCGTTCGAGAATGGTGTATTCACAGCTGTAAAAATTAGTTTAATATTATTCTCCTGCAAATATTGCTTAAATTCTCTTGAATTGATGCCCGGATATTGATCTGTCAGGATAATTCCAATCTCATCTGTCTCTAGTACTTTCTTTGTTAGATTTATAAAGTCACTTGCATTCTGAGTTTTTGAAGTCGCAATAAATGCATATCTTGTGTAGTGGTCTACTAAAAGATGTAGGTATTTCTTTGTAGACCTAGATCCTCCAAAGCCACCAATAGTATCCATTGACATTATCTCAAATGGTTTTGTAGCTGGTCCCAGTTGTGACATTAATCCAATTTTTTTTTGACATCTTGATTTATTTTTTATGCATATTTCACATGTTTTACAAATATTTATAATATTTTTTGTTAGGTTTATAGCTGTATATATAGGACTTATTTTCTTCTGCAATTGTCTGATCCCAATATGGCATAAATTTTCATGCACCTTTTTTATAAGTTTTTTACTAAATTCTTCTGAGAGGATAATCTTTTCCTGTTTCTTTATTTTTTTATAATAGATTTTATTTTTGTGTATTAAATTTTGTTTCTTTTCTTTTATTGTTTCATTTTTCTCTTGGTCTTCAACTATATCTTTTATTTGTATTAAATTAACTATTCTCAATAGTTCCTCACTGTTATCTTCTGATTCTAATACCGGATTTCGGCTCAAACAGTCTGCTTCTACATTTTCTTTACCAGGTATATATTTTACTGTAAAGTCATACTGAGATAGGTAATATGTTAGATCACCCAATTCTTCATCTGTCCTGCATTTAATGTTCATGTTCTCTAGAGGTTTGTGGTCTGAGTAAATAGTGAATTGTTTTCCAATGAGCCAGTGCTGCCAATATTTAACGGCTTCTTTCATAGCAAGACATTCTAAATATATAGCCTTTTTCCGTTTTTGATGTTCGTTCAGTTTTTTTGAGAAATATGCCACCGGTTTGTCTTTACCATCTAGTTGTGTCTGTTTTAATATTGCTCCAATGCCCTCCAAAGATGCATCGGTAAAGATTTTGATTGGTAAGTCTTTGTCGAATATTTCCAAGACCGGTTGAGAACATAAATATCTTTTTTATCTGATTAAATGATTCTTCACACTTCTCTGACCATACAAACTTCTCGTTTTTTCTTAATAAATTATGTAATGGATCTAGGATAATTGCACTTCTTGGTATGTATTCATGGTAGAAGTTTATTTTTCCCAAAAATTGTCTGATGTTTTTTTGCGTCTTAGGAGTTGGAAAATTCTTTATTGAAATCAAATTGTCTTTTAATGGTCTTACTGAGTTGTTCTGAATTATATGGCCGAGGTATTTTACCGAGTCTGAAGCAAAGGTACACTTCTTAAACTTCAATCTAAAGCCTTCTTTAATTATTGCCTCTAATACATTTCTTATGTGCTTTATATGTTCTTCAAAGGTAGACGAGTATATCAAAATATCGTCAATATAGTTTACAGAGTATCCTGTGAGATTGTGTTTTCTTAAAATATTGCTTAAAATTCTCTGGAAAATTGCTGGTGATGTTTTCAAGCCATAAGGGAGGCAGGTCCACTGGAAGTGGCCATCTTGTGTGACAAATCCTGTTTTACTTCTGTCTTCCACCCGTAAAGGTATTGCCCAAAATGCTGAGTTTATATCCAGTGTAGTAAAATACTTGCAATTTCTTGTTTTAATAATTAGATCATCTATCAAAGGAAAAGGTTGAGCTTGTGGTACAACAATTTTGTTCAATTCTCTGAAATCTACACATAAACGGGATTTTCTATTTTCACCTTTTTTTAAAAGCCAATGTCACTGGAGCAGCGAAAGGACTGTAAGATTCTTTTATTAAATTATTCTTTAGTAACATGGATATTTGCTCTTCAATTTCTAATTTATCTTCTATTGTACATCTGTATGGTCTTTTACTACAATATTTATTTACTATTAAATCTATGTGAGCTTCATAATCTCTAACTGATCCTATATCATACTTGTCCTTAGCAAAAATTGTGGTATATTCCTTTATAATTTTCTCTATCTCAATTTTCTTTTTATTATCTAAATGATCTGTCATACTTATAAATTCCTTTGTTTCTATGTGTTCATTGAAATTTACTGTATATGTTTCTATATTCTTATCTTCATTTCTGTTATCTTTAGACATTCTGTCTATTTTATTTGTTATTTTCTTTTGTTCTATCTGCAAGTTCTCATTTTGGGTTAATCTGAATTTCTTTATCATATCCAATCCGATTATGAAATCTTCAAAATCTTCATTTTTTACTATGTATACATCCACCTCTTCTTCCAAATCAAATATTTTTATTTTTATTGTTATCAAGCCATCCATCTTCTTCACACCATTAACCGTTTTCATGTATGCTATATTCACATCATCTTTTTTTTCTTTTACTTTTATCAATCTTGAATTTATTAAAGAGATCTGTGAGCCTGAATCATAAATGCCGCTCACTTCTAGTTTATTTTCTAATAATAGCTTGATTTTGATTAATGGTGTACTTACTAGTTTTTTTTACAAGCATTTATGTCTACTTCAATGATGGAGTTATTATTTACATTTTTAGTTTTAAGAACCTTTTCAGGTTCATTTTTATTTTTCTTGAACAAACATGACTCCTCCGGATGATATCTAATTCCTTTGTCCAAAGATTCACAAGTCTTACATGGCTTCTTCTCATTAGTTTTATTTTTATTATAAAATATACCACTCTTTATGTTAGTTGAGTTTTTCTTGTATACCATACCTTCATATTTTCTTATCTCGTTGTACAAATCAGTAGTGTTGTTGAGTTCGTCCCTGTTTAACTTATTTAAGATAAATCCAGGTAAACCAGTTGCAATAAGATCTATCATTGTTTTGGAATCTATAGATTTGTTTATATTTAATATAAGCCATTCTTTTTTTATGGCATAATCAATTAACAGTCCTTCTTTATACCTAAATGCGAGAGCATATGTGACTATGTCCCATCCTCGGTTTTTAAAAGTTTCTAAAAATTTGTCTTTCCATTCACTCCATTCAGAATTTACTGTTAGTTTTATGATCATCGAGCTATACCAATCCAAACAAGGTTTATCTAAAAATAACCTCAATATATCAATTTTTGTTTCATCTTTTGTTATATTGAAGCGCGCACACTCTTTTTCAAAAATCTCTATCCATTGCATCGCATTAGGATTCTTGCTTGTGAATTTTTCAATAATAAATTTTTCTGAAATATGTTTTAAGTTATGTTGACTTTCTTTCTTAGTTGTAGTTTCTATTAATTGTTCCAAGATATGTTGCAAACTGTCATCTTTGTCTCTTGTTTGTTTTGTGCTCATTTCTTCTAAATATTGATCTAAAAATTGCATATTACCTTCCTCATCTACATATGTCTTCTTTAGATTTTTATCCAATTTTATCCATACTTTTCTACTTTGGTGTCTTTTCTTTATGCTATTTTTTACTTTTGTGAAAGTGTTCATTTTAACAATATATGTATGATGACTCACCGGCTTCAGCTCCTCGGGTAAAACATAACATTTTCCTTCTTCTGTAGATATTGAGGTTATGGCTAGTACATTAGATTTGCCATCATTTGAGGCTATCATCGTAAACTCGAATTGCAGCCGGTCCATCTTCTCTTAGTTAACAAAAATGTCGTTTTATAAGGTATATTATTGAGGATCTTCAAAATAAACCACAAATTGTTTCTCTGAAAATACAAAGCTTTGTTTTATTTAACACGTCTTTCCAATATTACAACAATTATCAAGTTATGACAATTACACTTCTATCTCACCTGAAAATACAAAGAAACGACATTTAAAGTTTACTAATATTGCTTCCTCAATCGTATCCTTCGGTTTATCTCTCTACAAGTTTTTATAACAATAAAATGCACAAAATAATCTAAACGTCATCCGCCATTGAATCATAGTTTACACATCACTTCGATGCGCCCTCTACCATCTTCCACAGACAACATAGATACGCGAAGCGCAGCAAATTCAAATTAATGAAATATCATTCATTTCATTACATATATTATAATAACTAAATTAAATTATTAAAAAAGAGGTCCTTTAGGCAAGGTTCCGAAGATACTGGCAGCGTTTCGCCGTTGAATAGCTGCTAGACTAATTCTTTGTCCGAGGTAACTGCCAGCTCTTCGGTCTCCTGTGACGTTGATTAACCTTCTTGCTATTTCCTTAAAAAGGCTTATAGCGCTAGGACCCCACGGACCAAGGTTCTCGACACCGAAAGGGACAAAAATATATTCGGAGCCTAGACCCCTGTATTTGCAAACTTTAGCCTTTTCTGCCGCTTCACAAGCCGCACCAGCTCTGTTGTTGGTTCCACGTAGATGGGAAGGGGCCAGTGTGTCTGAACAGGTTGCGTCCCATACCAGCACCCGGCCCATCCTCCATGGAATCAAACTCACCGTCCGGTCTCTTGCAATACCAGACGGCTCAAGTAGACTTGGCACGTTGACGGTGGCAAGAGACCGGCGTATGATAACGTTAAGTGCTGCATGTCTCGAGAAGCGACCTGAACTTTTTTGGCATGATAGCCCGTGATGTCCTAGCTTGTCGACGTCACTGCCACACGGACATTTATGAGGAGCGCAGACCGGAACCCCAAGCCGTAGACAGGTTGCGATTCGGAGCGTGTCAGGCTCAAGAAATGTTCCTGTATTCGACGAAGGATACGCGTGAAGCCAGTAGCCGGCCTCATGCGTACCCAGAGCCAAAAGCCTAGCACGCGCCGAACCTGTACTGAAGCTCAAAAGATTGTCATAAGTCAATTTGCAGTTTATGTGGTCCCAGCTCCTCTGTGAATTTAGAGGAAATTGAAAATTTTGACCAGGGCATGCAATTAAGAAAGCGTTTCTAGCTTCTTCCAGGCCAGGAATCTCAAAGTTTGAAGGGGATGCCTTTAAAATTTTACTTATGAGATTTGCTGAGCTATGGACAGAAGATAGGAAGGCTGATAAAGAGACACTGGAAATTTTGCGAATTCCTAAACCACCATAACGGATGGGTAGGGGTGCTTGGGTCCAAGATTGCTCGTTCAGGTGTATATTAAGAATCGATTCTAAATTAATTTTGATTAAGTTGTCCACTTTTGTCAAAAGGTCTGGGTGATTCCAAAAGGAGCAGCAACGGAGCACATACGTAAATTTCGGGACAAAAAGGCAGGATTTTAAAATGCAAAGTGCGTAATGTGGACTAATTTCAAGGAGACGGTCAGCAGAATTTTGAAATTTTGCAATCGAATTATTAATATATTCAGACATAGATTCGTTAAAAATTGGAGAACCTAAAAGGTAAAGGGAATTACTGTTAACTATTTTAATATTTGGTGCCAAAGTATTAAATTTGTGTTTTACGTCATTTAAATTTAAGTTGCAGTTATTTATAAAAAGTTCGCATTTGCTAAAGTTAAGCTCCAAACCAATGGCTTCAAATTTATTTTTTGATTGAAGAAAGGTCAGAAAATACAGTTTGCATATCACCTCCTAAGGTTCCGTCGTCCAGATACCAAATATTGAATTTAGAATTTAAACTTTTGATTATCGGATTTATAGCCAAACTAAAAATTGCTGGTCCAAGGATCACCTTGTTGACAACCTACTTCCGAGGATAATTCATTAGACCGATATAACAATTTTGTGAGGTCAGCGTAACTGAGAAGAAGATAATTGTATATTTCCGGTATATGTTGATTTATTTCAGTCAGCAGGGTCCCCCTATTTACCGAATTGAAAGCATTTTTGACATCAATTTTGAGCAACACGTCAGGATGTCCATATGTTAGGAAAGAACGTAGGGCATGGACGGCTGCCTCACACCCTCCTTTTACACCGAAGCCTAACTGTACGGGTTCAAATTCCAAATTTAATTTCTGTAAAATATGTCGAACAGCAATTTTGGAGGCCAGGCGTCGTAGTGTTGATCCATCAGCAATTGGTCTCACCCCTCTGTCCTTTTTGGTGAGAGCAATGAGGTTCGCGCCGAAAAGAATTGGAACAATAAAAACCTGCGTCGAATAACACCAGGTAAATCAAAATCGAATCAAAAGTTATTGAAATTAAGAATTTCTGAATAATCATATGATTCATATAACTTTAAAATTTTTGAGTTCTAAGAGCTCAAAAATCAACCAATTGAAAGATTTTCGAGCGTTTCGGGTTCTAAAAAGCGGGAACTGCCAGGATTTTCCTACGGGTCAACCGCTTTACAGAATTTTTAAATATTTTTATTCACATTATTTATTTATTTATTTTAATGAAACAAACGTTTAACGTTACTATCAATGGCGAAAGCATAACATGTGTACCCACCACTAGTGTTGACTCTGGTGGATCTTTCTAAAATCTTCAAAGGAAATACTCTAATTGCGATAAATATTTATCTATCTAACAAGAATTAAAGTCACTCTTGAAAATATTTTATTATTTTTAGTTCTTTGAAGTCGGCTTTTAAGTTTACTTATTAGTAAAAGCTTAATATTTGTAATCTTTTGAGTGAACTAGTAGTGGAGATAGTTTACATGCATATTTTGCACAAGAACTCATATTCAGACGTGGGAAAGTTATTTAGGCCATACAAAAACTTGTTCTGTTCGGGTTTCGAACCCACGGCCCTTCAACGCCGCGATCTTAAAACCAAAATTAAAAAAAACACTGCAAAGCTATCAATATAACAGCGCATTGTAACAACTAGAATTTCTTCTAAATAGTTACTTTAAAACTTCATCACCTTTTTTTCTCCAAAATTATATTGAAATCCTGAAGCATACAGCCTATTTAATAAAAAGGCACATCAAAATCTATTCACAATTGACGAATATTTCCCATAATGTACATTTTAATAAAAAAAAAGAAGTCCTACAACCAAATCGAGCACATTTTTTATATCGGTTAAGAAGAGTTATACTAGGTTCGTTACTAGTTAACTACGTTATATAGACTACTGTCATGCTCATATTATGTTTTTTTTTATTGAATAGGGTTATAAACAAGCACACACTCCACCCGATGGTAAGTGTTTGCTGAGGTCCGTAGATATCTACATATATCCTCGATTACGAATCAAAATGCAGATGCATTATCACCCGTGAGGATTCAGATGGAATACCTCGTTTCCAATAGAAAGGGTCTCCGATTCTCTACACTTATCGTACGAAACACAGCAGCATTAAGCTACTATTTGACGTTGGTATTCTGTGAGAGCGTGGTCCTTCCCCGGTCGAGCCGACCCATTCGTGCTACAACTATACTACTAATATAACTGCAGCATGGCTCTACCACGTATAAATGTGTTTTATTTCTATCAAGAACACAGTTTTTTTAGCGATATAAAATTGTGTTAAATAACAAAAAACATAAAGTCGTGTTTTGCGTTCCTCCCTTATCATCCTCAGAAACCAATGACGTCTTTCATTATAATAATTGATTCCCTGTAATTTAAAAGTTCTTTGTAATTAAAATGTGGACATCTAATTAAGTAATATTATTTGCCAAAATATTTTCCATGAATATAAATTACCCATATTATCTGTTTCTAATTAAAAGTTTAAGAACAAAATTCATGTTTAAAACAGTGATTTGAAAACTCGACAGTGTTAAAAAATTTTCTGAAAAAAAAAAAAAACTTCCCATCCCTTTTTTGTATTTATGGATGCAATAATAGCCAATGTCTTCCCACAATAAAGGCGAATTCAACCACAATCCTATATGTTAAAATCCATCATGGTGTTCAAGATACAGAGTCAAGAAATAGACGTACATACATAGACTCGAAAAACTTTACCCTCCTTCTGGGGAAGTTATTAGTTAGCAATTATTACTGCCACTGCCTTTAAATGACCACGTTTGTCAATTTGTCCTCCATCTACAGTTTGTCCATTCACGTTTGATAGTATCATACGAAAGCAACCATCTAGTATATCAACGATAGTAGGTGAGGTGCATTTATTCTCAGGTATCTTCAGCATATAAATTAAACTGATGTAGATTCCGTTAAAAATTCTGATTTTGTTACATAATACGTTATGCAGGTCATGAATAGTAAACCATTATATGATATGATCATAATATCATGAAATAGCAATCCTGTGTTAACTTAGTAATAATATAAAAAAAACGTCAAACACTCTCTATTTATTGATTTGATTAAGGTATATATCAACATATATTTTAATATGGTACAAAAATAGTGTTAAATTTCATGAAATGCCAATATTTCACAAAATAATCGGCTACTTTATGACATGATCAATTCTACGATCTACAGTTATTCGACCTGCTGACTGCATGTTATGATGCACTTGTTATGAAAACGGTATATTATGTGACATTATATGGTATTGCAATAAAACCATTGCGCAATCGCAACTATTAAAAAACTTTATATTACACAAATAATTAATAAAAAAATTACTTTGAGATGTTGTTATGCCATGTTACTTGAACCTTTATTATTCTTAATTCCTTTTTAATCAAGTTAGTTTACAGTTTAATTTTGAATGAAATATTATAGTGTTAATTTTGGGGTCTACTAACCAAAGGTGTTTGTGTTGCTTTAAAAAAAATAGCTAATACATATTTAGTGCCATTCTGCACAATCAATTTGGCTCCACCTTTCAAGAACCACGCTCTCTCTCTCTCTCTCTTTCTCTTGGTCAGGTGGATGACGTTCGTTTATTGCTTCATTTTTTAATAACAAGGCACATTTTTATAACATTAATTACATAAATAAGGCTACAGATACGACTCGTACATTGTAATCCCTGAGGACTAAGATGGACTATCTCGTTTACAGTCAAAAGGGTCTCCAGTCCTCTACACTCTCCATACGAAACACAGCAGCATGAAACTGCTATTTTATTACACTAGTATCCTACGAGAGCGTTGTTTTACCCCATGTAAGCTGACCTGTTCGTGTTACAAGCATACTATAGCTGTAGAAGGCTATACCATGTTTACTCTTGTCGCCATTTTCGACGCCCACGGAATAGATTATCTTACGCCGCTACACGGTAAATGCCTTATTATACTAAAAGTTTATTCTGTACATAAGATAACTAAAGCTTATAATCAAAAGTTGAAATTATCCTGCATTATAATACAAACATTTGAACGCTTAACTTAGTCACTCTTGAGCAAGACTTAGGGAGAACGCTCTCACAGGTACACTCTTGTCTACATTAAACTTTAAACAGCCTTCAGCATAAGCTTGAAGTAATTTTAGCTTACGGTTTTTTACAGGTTACATTTTGGAGAATGTGTGCAGGAATTGATCAACCACTCGGCTGGTCTTTACGCTTTTGTTGTCGACATGCCACGCATTCAAAACAACGTTTTGCTTCGTCATTTATAATACGTACCTACAGCAACAAAGTAGAAAAAATTGCTAGGATATGTCTATCCATTTTATTAAAATGTGGGTGTCTTCAACGCAAGAGTGAATCCAGGCTTTTTTTAAGCTTAGTCAGGGTGCTTTCTCATATATAGTAGTAGTATCAATGACTTTTAATATTAAGTAAATAAATCTATACATTACAAAGATAAGATTAATAATATAGGCGATTCATTATTTTGTCTATGCTTTTTTCAAACAATAAATTTACTTATTGTTTTGAACAAGGCACAGAAAGTAGGGCTTTGAACCCAACGTAGTTTGATATTTTATTTTATTCGGATTATTGTACTGTCTCTCTGAAGCTGGCAACGTATAGAAACAGATAATTAATCAATAGTGATTGAACACCAAAAGTTGTTTATTTCATATTAAAAGTAAATTACGTCGTTACATAATATTTTCTGGATCGTACTTTCATAAGTAAATTGAATTAAATGTATACAACAACCGCTCTAAACAACCCGCACGTAAAATGCACCCGAAGTGCCCAAAACTAAATAAACATGGTAAACTCCCTAACATTGTTCAATATGTGGTACTATAGTCAACAGTAACTCTTCTTAGGTTGGAATATTTTATGATTAACCTTGAGACTTTACAACTTTGCCCGCATTGCAATTATCATGACATCAAATACAAATATTTTATTTGTATGAGTAAATTTATCTATGTTATAACACATACACTAATTGCAGTAAAATATTATCCTGTTTAGTTCATGAATTTTAAGGACGAATGGAACCTGTCAACGTATTACAGCAGCATACGCGAAATCAAACATATTACATTAATATGTGTTTTGTTAAAATTGAGGTAAATAGTATAGAATAGAAAGAACGTCTTTTGCCTACAGAAGCTGTTAATAAAAAGATATTTAAAATAAAACGACGTAGCACGAAGACTACGAGGAGTGCTTTGCTACTCCATGAAATATACAATTGCCGTCGGCGATGACGTTCCAACGACTTCACATTCGTATGTACAATACTGGCAGTGTGCATGGCCGTGATCAAGAACCTACAGATTCAGGAAGATCGAGGATGTACGACGACGACATCGAGGAGCACATTCTCGACATGTTTGAGGAAGATACGACTCAGAGCACGCGCTCGATGGCACGTGAACTAGGTGTGAACCATATGCGCGTTTGGAGAGCCCTCAAAGATGATGGCCAGCACCCGTATCATTATCGTCGAGTTCAGTGTCTTCTTCCCAACGTCTACGAGCCGCAGAATGGATTATTATAGATGGTTACTTGATAAGGTTGAAGGAGATCCTGAGTTTTTGAACCACGTACTTTTTACGGATGAATGCTCTTTTGTAAGAACAGGTGTAATTTAACGCTCACAATGAACACGTATGGTCAACGACAAATCCGCATTCATATAAACCAAGCCGCTTTTAACACCGATGGAAAATCAATGTATGGGCGGGAATTATAGGTGACAAAATTATTGGTCCATATTTTCTTGACCACACAATGAGCGGTAAAAACTATGGACGTTTTTTGCAATAAAAACTAAGAAATGAACTTGAAGAAATACATTGAGACCTCGTTCGCCGCATGTGGTTTCAACACGATGGCGCAACACCGCATTTCTCCAGGGAGAAATGCGGTGATCATTCATATTTCAGTGATGAATCCAAAAATTTCGTTGTGTAAGAAATTTTTTGGATATTACTGAATTCGGTGAAAGATGGATTGGCCGCGATGGACCGGTCAACTGGCCGGCGCGATCACCTGATCTCACACCTTTAGATTTTCATCTCTGGAATACGATTAAGCAGACTGTATTCCAAAAAAAAAAAACATGCGATACCGAGGCAGAAATGCAAATACGTACAGTCGCAGCCTTTGAAAAAATAAAGTCTCAAATGTGTGTTATGCAACGCGTGCGTTCAGACATTATAAGCCGGCGTCGCAAATGTATAGAGGTACAAGGTGGACATATTGAACAACATCTTCGTGGTCGTCAAGTAGACATAGAGATAAATTAGTGTTTGACTATAACAGCTGTGATGTGACGAGGTCACGACCTCAGTGTGCAGTTAGTGTAGGTAAGACGCGCGCGCGCGCGCGCGCCCCGTCTTTAATGTACGTCACCGCCGGCTGCCGCCAGCTGCCCGCCACTATCTATAATTCCAGGCAGAGGTAATCAATCCACCTAAAATTTACAAATGTATTTAATTAAAATTTAATTTGATTATTTTTATGTCGAGTTTTCTTCTTTTTCTGAAGTAAAGTTATTTCTATACGTTTGAATACTGATTCTGATAACGCACTTAACGGGAACCACAGGGTTTTTGTTACATACCGGGTGCTTCAAAAAAATGTATACACACTTTGAACTTCCATAGAAAATTTATTTACCGTTCTACAAAGTTAAATTTCAGGAAAATAGAAAGCTGAAAGTCCAATGTAAATGAAACATAAATAACAAATGTTAATACTGTTCAAATTGGTGACCTGCAGCATCAATACAATTCTGAGTACGAGTCACCACAGATTCTGTACATCGTATCAAAACGTCCAATGAGATTTCTCTACACACTGCTTGAATCTCATTCCAAAGAATGTCTAGGTTACGTGGTTTACGTTTGTACACCTCATCTTTTACTGTGCCCCACAAGAAGAAATCCAGTGGTGTAAGGTCTGGAGAGCGTGCTGGAAACTCGATTGGCCCCCTGCGTCCTATCCACTGGCCCGACAAATTTTGATCCAGGTAAGCTCGTACGTCCCTGTGATAGTGCGGCGGAGCACCATCTTGTTGAAAATAAAAATCATCATTACCGTATAATGCACGAATGGCAGGAAATATGGAATCAGCAAGCATTGTTAGGTAATTAATACCAGTTACAGTGCCTTCAAATCGAAAAGGTCCAATGAGTCCCCTTGAAGACAAACCGCACCACACATTTATACCAGGCAAATTTACAGCTTTTTCAATTGTAATGTGAGGATTTTCTTCACCCCAGTAAACACAATTGTGCCTATTGACAGTTCCATTAAGTTTGAATTGGGCTTCGTCCGACCAAATGATGCCACCCATAAATCCCGTTACGTATCACCATCTCCTGAATCCATTCACAAAATTGCAACCTTCGATCTGGATCGTCGTCATTTAGCTGTTGCACCAGCCTTGGAATGTAAACACGATACTTGCCTCTCTTCAGAATGCGTAGCACGCTGCTAGCACTTACATCACTTTCACGTGCCCCTTGCCTTGAAGATTTGTTAGGAGAGCGTTGAAACAGTTCAGGTGTCGAGGCCGACCTGAATGACCTTTATGCACATCACACACTGTTCCATGAACTTCGAATTTGTCTCGTATGCGTGTAATTGTTAATCTTGAAGGTGGTTCTGTATCATACTCCCTTCTCCACTGTCTTTGAACTTCATTTACATTCTCAAACTTCCAGTACCACTTAATAACCTGCTTACGTTCTTCAAAACTCAAACGTACGTCCCCCATGTTGATATTACAAATTCCAACTGATAATATAACATAGAGGGACTATTATGCTGGCACCTGGCGAAGAAATATAACATTATCCTTGTAGAGCGAAAAAACTACAATAGTTTAAAGTGTGTATACATTTTTTTGAAGCACTCGGTATTGTATAAAAGAATACTCGGCAGAGTGCTACGATTTTCTTGATCTTATACCTATTTCACTTAAAAAGAATATATCATTAGGTTAAAATAGAATTTTAAGAGCACACGAGCATAAAACTCACCAAATGGTAAGTGAATTCTAAACTTCGTAAATGTTTACACTATTCTTGGTTAAGATTGATCTTTTTTTTTTACTTCACGTGCACGTTCATACGAAACACAGCAGCATAGGCTGCTTGTGTATGGGCAACCCTCCGGAAAGCGGGGGAGGGAGGCGGTGAATGCTCATAGCATACCACGCAGCCGGCTGCGTGGTTATGTGGAGACTTTTACCCACTAAACACCGCCTTTATGGATTGGCTTACCGATCTGACGAGAGATCTCTAGGCCGTATACGAGCGCGACCCTCCTTGGCAGAAAGGAGGCGGACCCCTTCGTGCTAGAACCATATTACCATATGTAAATTTTGTGAAAATAAAAACTGGTGATATAAAAAATACTTGTTCCTTTGTGTACTGTAAAAACCTTAATATAAAATATTGTTCAGTGGTAAGGACGATTTATAAAACTTATGTTCTCTTTTTTATGACACTGATTTCTAATTTTCTTTTTTGCATTGTCAATTGCAAATATGTGCGTGTTGTGATAACATCTATTATCAGGATTTTTTTTAAGAATAGGGGTGACAAATAAACTCAAAGTCCACCTGATGGTAAGTAGATGCTGTGACCCATAGACATCTACTTTTATCTTCAATTAAGAATCAAATTGCAGATGCGTTGCCAGCCCTGAGGACTGAGGTGGAATGACTCGTTATCAGTAAAAGGGTCTCCGGTTCTCTATACTCACCAAATGAAACACAGCAGCATTAAGCTGCTATTTTACGCTGGTAATCTGTGAGAGCGTGGTCCTACCCCGGTCGAGCCGACCAATTCATGCTGCAACCACAATATAGCTGCAGCATGGCTCTATCATGTGGAAAATATTAAAAAATAAATTTGTGTAGTATTTCTTAACATTCGTATACGTTTATATTCTATTTATCTTTAATTTTATTTTTTCATTTATACAAGACAAGCGAGCACACAGTCCACCTGATGGTGAGTGGTTGCTACGGCCTGTAGATATCTACATCTATCCTCGATTACAAATCAAAAAGCAGATGCGTTGTCACCCGTGAGGACTAAGATGGAATGCCTCGTTTCCAGTAAAAGGGTCTCCGGTTTTCTACACTCACCATACGAAACACAGCAGAATTAAGCTACTATTTCACGCTGGTATTCTGTGAGAGCTTCCTTTCCCGGCCGAGCCGACCCATTTGTGCTACAACTATACTACTAATATAACTGCAGCATGGCTCTACCACGTTAAGAATAGTATCCTCATAATGGAGTTTGATAGTGCCACGCTTGATAGGTGCGTTTTTACCCGCAGTTTTTTTGTCTAGTTGGTATTAAGAAGAGTCGTGCAAGAAACTCCACTACCCATGTCGTCATGTTGTTGTTGTAAGGGACGACAAATGGAAACAAACTAGGACATGTCCGAAATAAAAATATAAATTAAAAAAAACACGAAAGTTATATAACGTGTCAATATACGGGTCCTAAAGTGGACACGAAAGACGATGCATTAATCCAGCATTCTGAACACGTATACTAACAAATCCTCCCGGTATGTTTTATTTACCTGCCGCTGCACTGTAGCAAAATTGCAATCTACATTAATGAACCTAAGCGCAAACAAGTCTTTTGATGTTGCAAACAGAGCGAAATTTGATTCCCTTTTTATATCGAAACTTAAAAGCTTGCAGAGACACAACATTTCTACTCTTGTTAGCTTTAATGAAGCAGTTTCCTCAATGACTATGTAGGGACGTTATAAGAATATCAACCGCATACCGTCCAGTGGGTATCGTAAGAGGCGACACAGAGAAACAAGCCAGGAGATAGGCAGCAGCGTTCCGTACAAAAAATTGAAATAAAAAAAATTGTGGTTGAAAACCCACCTACCAAACTTGACAACTATGACAAGTGTTCCATTAATGAGGAAATCGACGGGGTAAGCTTGTGTTCCTCAGTGAACTTTTTCTGGGCTATGACGGTAACGGTAAAGTAAAGTTTAAACTTATTACGTCCTACTTCTGTGTATAGACCTCCCCTCATTTCTGAGATGGTTTTATGGTAAGGAATTATCCCCCTCGTTGAAACGTTAATTCGTGTAGGCTAACTCAATATGTCTTCGAAATATTTTGTTTTATTTCTCAGACATCCAGGTTTCCGTGTTTCTGGGTGGTTCGGCATTTTCAACGTCGCCGGCAGGGATCAAACTGTGATGCTGACGTACTGACATTTTAAGATAAATATTTCTGAGCTATCTTGCCTTCCTAGCCTAGTTCCTAGTTTTGTATAATAAAAATTAAGTGAAAAAAATTACAAAAACTTTGTCTTTTATTTACTTTTAAGTTGTTTGCTACTGTAACATTTTTTGTCTGTATTATGTGTGACTAGTTGAAATTATAGGAGATTTGTATGTCGGGTAGTGGCGGAGTGAGTGAATCCCTATCTTAACCTATGGGTTTCTTAAGAGGTAAAGAAAACAAATGAAACAATTATATTATACAACATTGCGACGTTAAAGGAAAGTATATTGACAAAAATAATCATCCGAGACTCTAAATATAATTCGAGAATTTATTATGTCTGTGACGATGGTTTGAAAATCTTTCAGAATAACAGGTGGCCTCTGCCCAGCACTGAGACCTTCATAGATTGTTACTCAACTTTTACATTTACAAATTATCATGAATACAGTCTATACTAAATATATAAATGAAGAGTAGGTATATAGTCTTTTTTAGCTTTTTTGTCTCGTGCACAGACATGGGATTTTTTCGATATAAAATCAATAATATGACTAAACTATTTTGAAGTTTATAATGTTTATAATTGTAATATCAAAAATGTCAAAAATACAAACAGATTTGTTAAATATTTTATTTCATTATAACTGGCCTGACAGCAATTATACTTTCTGATAGGTGACGTAATAGTAGTAGCGTTTCATTCCGAATTCGTTCCAGTCTTTTAACGACAGCATCACCTATCGCGGTGTGTTGATCATGAGGTACCGAGTTCGAATTCCGGGTCGAAGCTAAATCAGTTTTTATGTTTTACTGTCAAGAAATTCTCAGTGGCAGCTCGGAGTCAAGAAGTTGGCGGCGTTTCACTCCTATACCTCAGAAAGCACGTAAATCCGTTGGTCCTGTGCCTAATTTCTCTACGGTCGTATCGGTTTACCGTCCCATCGGACTATGAGAGTGAGGGAATAGAGAGTGCAGCTATGTTTGCACATACACTCGAGCACCATAATCCTGTCATGTGCATGGCTAGTCTCCGTTCAGACTGGCCACCGTGACCGAAATACGGTTTGAAGGAAGTTATTATTATATTAAGAGTCATTTTGGTCAATAAATATAGAATTTTATGATTAGCTGACCATCTATCGGACTTAACAAAGTTATGAACTATCGCTTTGATAAAACAAACATATTGTATAACAACAATTGGCAGAAGCACTTAGAAGTTACACGATCACTAACAGACGAATAATAGTAAATAAATGCACCAAAATTATGATTGTAATATATAACTGTGATCAAATGCTGATACATGATTCAAACCTTAACGAAAAAAGTTAAAATATTTTAAAATAAGCGTGATTTGATTATAAATGCCTTAGTAAGGTCAGTGAAATAAATGCCAAGATTTATTTTGTATCAATCAATCATAACTAAAAAAAAGATTAACCGCTTTTGAATTTTTAATATCTAAATGTTGATTTGATTGCAATAATTAAATTTATTTGTTATAATTTAGTATTGTGGATTAGTTTACACAATTTTTTTGCTGTTTTTTAATTAGCATTAAACTGTCGTCATTTCATTGCATTTTAATGCTATTTTGAACTGTACGTTGCATTATTGAATCCATCACATTCTTCTTAATAAAAATCGAAAATATTTAATTCTGCTGCTACCAAGTATGCTGTAGTCATGTGCCCAAATACCTAAGTGCAATATTACTGGTTTTTGTATTTCTATCTTTCCCGAAAAGTTACAGCGCCCTCGTGCACGCACCAGCTCCTTTTCCGGTCTCAGTGAAGCATCAGTTTCAACTAATAAGCACCACCTTCGTTGTATTAAGCACTGCTTTTGGTGTATTTGATAACTTTTAGTTGTTAAATTTTGAGCACCCACAACCTATCTCTATATACAAATCTTTATATGTTGTTTATCTAACACTGCCAGTTGTATAGATAGTGTTATACATTTTTAGAGTATTGAGATAGAGAATCAAAATGATTCACCACCCATTTTCGTCCCGTGGTCGTAATAAGCGATTGAAGGATACGCCAGGAAGATCTTGTAGCCTTCGACAGATGGCAGTTTAAGCGTTTTATTTACGTCAGACATAAAATATCCAAACTAGTGATGGAAATCACCTTTAAATTTGCGAGCCGCCTACAAATTGATCGAAAATTTGCTGCCAAGCGTGACTTTTGAAGCAAGTCGTTTTATTAAACGGGAAAGGCCCATGCTTTCCTGGGTATCAATACCATACGTGTCTAAAATTGAATTGCTGATAAAAAACAGCGCGCAGGAATTGGATTAAGAATTTTTTATAATGTTTATAATTGACAGTATTTTTAATCAATTTCTACCATGGTAACACCAATATACCATTTCTATTAGATACGCATTACAATATAAAATATTTTTTTAAATGTAAGTATTACCATTTATTTTTAAATCTACGGTAGTTTCGTGACAGCATGTACTAAATGTTTGATTTACCCTATTGTACTCGGCTCATATGCAACTTTATGGTTGTTTATATGAAATATTTCCTGGGTCATCAATACATGTACCAACTTCAACTTATATTTACAAAAAAAGGCGTTGAAAGGCCGTAACATTTATATTTGAAGTGTTTTACTTCCTTACGTTTTACACGTAGCAATGCTCTACTGGGCATGGACCTCTCCCATCATAATAGTATTTTCTTGAATCACCTCACTTGGCATGTGAATTGTTGATCACTGTTCAGTATGTTTTTTAGCCTGTTATAAGCCAGTGGCTACCAGTTGACTATTATCCCATTTGTTGTGATGCATGCAAAGATGGTAAAATGCACTAACCTTGCTTAAAAGTCAAAGCCACTCTTGCTTTCAAGATACCTACATTATAATGAGATGGAAACTATTTCTACTCCTTAGCCGAACGCATTATGTGTTTTCATGTCGTTTTGCTAATAGTAGTTTAACGAGCATTTAGTAGTTTAATGATGGAATGAAGAGGCAGGGATTAGGTCATATCATAGCATAAAGACAGTTAGGAAACGAATGTAGTTGTACAGAGAAATCGCGGGGGCCTTGCGGGACGGTTTAACTTTGTGTCAGTGCACTACACTAAGTCTGCTGTACAAAACATGCGGTTACGCGAGCGTGTTTGATAGTATTTATTTAACTAATTTTAGGTACCATTTTTACGTGGTAGAGCCATGCTGTAGTTGTATTAGTAGTATAGTTGTAGCAGGAATGGGTCGGCTCGACCGAGGAAGGACCACACTCTCACAGAATACCAGCGTCAAATAGTAGCTTAATGCTGCTGTGTTTCGTATGGTGGGTGTAGGGAACCGGAGACCCTTTTTACTGGAAACGAGGCATTTCATCTAAGTCCTCACGGACGATAACGCATCTGCATTTTGATTCGTAATCGAGGATAGATGTAGATGTCTATGGGCCACAGTAACCACTTACCATCAGGTGGACTGTGTGCTCGTTAGTCATCCTATCCTATAAAAAAAACATAATACCTATCTATAATTATGGATTCTGTTACTATGTAGTGTAGACCTCGTGACAGTATATATTTATGTTAATTGTGGTTGTTAATGGAGCAGTATAATTAAAGTCATAACAAGAGTAACACACGTCTTCCCTTCATTCCTTTCCTACATTACATGGCGACCCTGCCAGGCGATGAGCAGCACACACAAACAAAATGAAAATTAATTTAATTTATTATCCAATGGATTAAACATAACTATGCTGATTATGACCAAAAATAAAAAATAAATAACTATGCATTGACGCAATCCCGGATATTATAAAAATTCACTGAAGTCAAGAAAACTATAATATCACAAATATGAGAAGAGGCCACAATAATTATTTTATAGGAGCTGACTTAAAAATTAAACTAAAAAATGAAGACAACTAACAAAACACGAAGACAAAATTGTGAGGAAAAATAGATTTAAAATAACGAAAGCATGAAAATGAAAGTATTCCATCCATTTACGAAGAATAAAAGAAATTGTAGTCGATTGAACAGAACCAGAAATCAGCAGCAGTGTAGCCGAGAAGATTGAGCCCAAATAATACAGAACAAAGTTAATAGATAATTTCCCACCTGAGTAAATTTAAATCCATTCAAAATTTTAACAATTGATATATTTCATGTTGTTTTGTTATTATATATTTTAAAGGTATGTATTAAATAGTCTGTATTTAATAAAATATAATTAATATGAAAGTATTTTACAGATACTTAACGATTCAATAGCTTTTTTAATAGTTTTATTACTATATCTAAATAAAAGTCATAACGCAATATTATAAATGAAGTTACGTACGCGCACTTATGTGCCACTTCTATTAAAGACACCAGACGATATTATATAAACTTTTATTCAGTTGTAGTTTTATATTATTTTTATTACTGTGTCCTGCCAAAATGAATGAAATATTAATATAATACATTACATATTAACGCACTTGATATCTCCATAATTTATACGTGACCCACAGATTAAAATTATTAATTTTTGTCCGATCTATACATTTTGAACTTATAATACTTAAAGTCTTGTAGTTTTATGCTTGGGTTGGGATTTAATTTTATTAATTATAGAACACCAAGCAGGAGGCAGCACTATTAGAATCTTTTTTTTATTTCAATAGCCTTGCGAATCATCCTTAGTAGGAATCGGTGTTCTTTAGCGAGGATTTGTGGTCTATCAAATCTGATGTAGTTATGGAGGCGATTCTGTAGGTATTCACAAACTGCAGTCTATTTTCAATAGAGAAGATGGCTGGGTGCTGCCATTTCATCAGTTTTAGTTTGTTTTTTCCTAAGGCTACAATTTTTTCTTTTAAATGTTAATATAAACTAATGTATCGTTGTCTAAAGTTGATTAGTGTTATAGTGATATTCAATTGTTTTGTGTACATGATGTAATAAATGTCATACTTCTAGAAATCTTTTTCGACCTAAGTATATAAAAGTGATGTGACTATTAACGATGCTGTACGAACGATGTTACTAAGTAGACATTTGTATAAATAAGAAATTTAAAATATCGTTTTAAGGTACATTTTTTTACTTGCATTCACATATAAGTAGTATCAAATTGTGCAAATCATGTTGACATTAGGCATGATCACGCGATAAAATTACTTTTTGCCTTTTAATATCAATTAAGTTTTTCATATTTTTTAGTTCAAATAACACCATTTCATTCTTTTTAAAGACGAAAAACTAGTCTGGATAGGTTAAATGTAATAAGAATCAATATTTACACAGTGAATATAAAAGGTCTGCTAACTATTTATTATGAACGATAATGACATGTATCCATAAATATGATGAAGGCAATGAGCGTATCTTATGATTAACAAATTAGCGTAGGTAGCAACATGCGACACATGAACAGGAGTAGGATAAACCATAACACCAACGTAATAACGATGAAAATAATGTGGTGCTTAAACTCGTAGTATGGGTTCATTATAGGCAAGAATAATGCGAGTTAGTATATGGAATTGGAGCACGAAAATTTTATATATATAGAATAAGGTAATGAATAAATAAATAAGGAACAAATATTTATGACGAGAATAAAAATAAAAGAAAAGATGCCTTCGATAAATAAATGATAACGAGATACGGTAACGTCCATCACTGGTATAGCATATAGTCCTCGAGCAAGGTATGTTTCCATGATTGAATGATAAAATGTGGAGTAACAAGTACTAGGGAACAATACCTTCAGTTAAAGTCTTGTGAACGAGTTTACTCATATTAGTACTGTTGGGGACAGGAGAAGCCTTTAATTTGTTACCTTTAATAATGGTACATAGATGTCAGATCTTTTTTTTTTTTTGAAAAGTTTTCAAAAAGTTTATGTACCAATAAAATGTAATGAATATGTAAAATAATACACAAGTACATGGGAGGCCCATACGTATTAAGTAACCGTTTGATTAATATTATGAAATAAAATATAAACGAATGATATCTAATAAATAAATATATAAGTGGATAGAGAGAGATAAAGCGTACAATAATTTTGAAAAAATTAATCCTAAAATGGCCTAATAATCAAAAATAAAGAATATAAGGGTAGTGGTCGGATGAAAATAAGTTACATACAAGGAATAAGGGGATCCCCGGCCAAAAAGTGAGACTACCCACAATGCTACTCGAAATGCTACTAAGAGGTTTTTTTTTGCGCCCGAAGCAAATATGGGCAACCCTCCGGAAAGCGGGCGAGGGAGGCGGTGAATGCTCATAGCATACCACCGGCTGCGTGGTTATGTGAGGACTTTTACCCACTAAACACCGCCTTTTAGGGACTGGCATAACGGTCTAACTAGAGATCTCTAAGCCGTATACGAACGTGACCCTTCTTGGCAGAAAGGAGGGCGCAAGTACTAAGAGGTTACACATATATTAACTATAGGATCAATCCACACAACTACACGTAAAAATAATTAAATGTGATAAATACATTTTCGCCTAGATTTACACGAATTTACATAATTTTTTCATATTTAGGCACATTGATTCATATTTACAATAACTATCTTAAATTTATTTTTGTGTTATGTTTTTTTTGTTTACGTAAAATTTGTACAATTTCATATTAAATTTGATATATTGCTTACTAAAATCAAATCAAAAGTATATCGATACGCTAATATTATAAGTTTGATAATTTTATCGTATTTTTTTCTTTATTATGTACAGTGAAACCTAAATTTATGTATACATCCTTGCTTAAAAATGTCTTTTCAAATGTTAATGAATATTGTTATGACTTTTAAATTAACTTTATTAAACTTAATTTTATCTTATAGACTCTGTAGTCAATTAAGATAAACAATTTTCTAAAAAGTCTTGAAAGTAGAAATGAGTTTTCGACTATTGTAAATAACTTAAATCAAATAATAAATACTAATGTAAAAAGTGTATTATAACAATGCAATGTAACGATCTTAACGACATAAATAAAATAAAATGTTACTTACAGATACCTTTTACTTGTATTTTGATGTGCTATGTTGAATTAGGTGTGTATGTGTCACACAATGTAATTGCAAACCTTTCCTTTTATGTACTTTGGAAACTTTATTAAAAAGGTGTCAGAAACCGCCTACGCGGTTGGTATTGTAAAATGTATTTTGATCTTTGTTGTTATGTAAATGATCATGATTAAGTTGCACACATTATGTTCTATGTTCAGTATAGGTATCTTTAAATGAAATGTAATATTTTCGGTTTTATATTTATTGAGCCTTCAAAGCATATGCTTTTAACTTTTATAATTTATTATTTTCTGAAAAACTGGTAGAGTATTAATATCTGACCTATTTGTGTGGATCATGAAAGTAATGGTTAATCAAATATACAGGTAAGTATAAATTAATGAATTATAAAGTAAAAATAACATACAATTATAAATATGAATAAATATATAAATGAAGTTTAGGTACTATTTAATGTGAATGTCTGGATAAGTTACTTAAGAAGAGGCTTAATAACTCAGTAGGTATCTAAGTATGTTTAAATATTGTGTCGATCAAAATAATATACGTACGCGAAATTTCACCTCATTATATCAAATATTATGCATCATATCATTCATAATATGTATGGTTTGGACAGCCTCCCTACTCAAGCCATGATGAAAGTTATAATGGGTATAGGTACATTATTAGAATATAAGATTTTTTAAATTTAGATTAACTTGATATTATATATAAAAAAAATATCATTTTATATTTTAGTTAGTGGGAGGCGTACTGTAGCCTCCACGACAGCATACGAGTATATTAAAGTTAATTGTAGCGTCTTTCCTTCATTTACACCATATGAGTTACGAAGTAAAATTGAATTCAAATAATGGCCATGCTTATGTTTCCCTCATTTTTTTTTGATAAAGTTGTTTAACCGAATGCCAATCGCCAATACATTACATAATTAAATTTAATAACTGAAAACTAAAAACATTCATAAAAAGAAAGTGTCACGAAAATATTTGGCAATGAAACATTTATAACTTAATGTATTTTTCTTGTAATAATAAAAATCATCTTGTTAAAAAAATTCTTTTGAGTATATACATAATGTTTATAAATGAATAATGAGTGTTAATACATCCAAAATTATTTTACTCCCAATTTCTTGACAACTTCCATACATACTAGCGTATGTATTTATGCGGGCGGCGGCATCGCCTGACTTCAAAGGCGTTTCACAACTGTTAGGTATTTTAGTCAAAGCTCACACATTTTACTTTGTACTTCCCTCACCGGTTATATATTACTATGTAGTATATGTTACGTGGTAGTGCCATGCTTATACCAACTTAAAATAGAACACTTTTTACATGAAACGAACGCATATGCATTTTGATTTTTCATCGAGGATAGATGTAGATGTTTGTGGGACACAGCACGTACCTACCATCCGTAGAGGGGTCTTGGTAGGGCGACTGTGTATATGTTAGTTAACTAGAAATAGTATAACCATCTATCAAATACTGCGAGCTCTTTCCTATAGCTGCCTCGGTATCCGGGCAATATGATGTGATGTGATGCTGATGATAATATTATTATATACAATAATATTATTTACTACACCCACAGAATTAAATTGAGTGCTAAATTCTCTAAAGCCATCAACATGAACAATCTTCATTCGTGTTATCTAAAACACAAATGTTTCTTCATTAGTGTTGATGGAGTTCTCCTGGATTCTCTAATGGAAATTCTGAATAGGGTCAGAATCACAAACTATGAAGACCAAATTGCTGTTATAAGGGCATTGTCATAGCGTTCACGAAACGTTACTTTAATCTCGCTATCGAAGTTCCAAGCGACTCCAAATCTAAATATATAGAACAAGCTCTGTGAACCAATGGGGTTATCTAACGGCTGAACGCTTAGCCCAGCGAGAGACCCCGATTGCTTCGACAGCCAAACTACAAATTCGAAGACACTGACTTGTTCTAACCTAACTGTATCCTATGTAACGAAAAATTGATTCGAACGGAGGAAATTTTAGACTCAATGGAAGAAACATAGCGACAAACCCAAATCATCACCATACAACAAACTCTGTTTTTTTTTTTTTGTAGGAAAGAGGCAAATGAACATGCGGCTCACCTGATGGTAAGTGACCACCGCCGCCCATGAATAACTGCAAAACCAAGGGAATTGCGTTATCGGCCTTTTAAAAAGGAGTAGGCTCTTTTCTTGAAGGTCCACAAGTCGTATTGGTCCCGGAAAATCTCTGGTGGTAGTCGATTCCAAAAAGAAGTTGTGCGAGGAAGAAAACTTCTTTTTAATCGCACAGTGGTGGACCGCCAGTCATCCAGATGGTATAGATGGTATCGCGAGTTTTATGTTTATTTTTATGTTTTTCTTTTCTTGACTTTATGAGTAGAGCCAGCAATTCTCATTAAAGGACAAACTTACAACCTTGAACAACGTTCATGTAACTATGAAATTTTGACAGAGTAGAGCTACGCTACTGTAATATAATGATGGGAGCCGGATCAGCGTGACCTCGGAAGGACCACGCTCACGCAGAAAACCAACGCTAAATATCAGCTTCTCTGTTTTTTATGGTAAGCTTAGAGAACCGGGTACCCTTTACACTGGATATGAGGCATTCTATCTTAATCGTTATGGGTGACAACGCTTTTATATTACGATTATTAATCAAGCGGAGATGTCTATGAGGCATACCACTATTCTAAGAAAAATTATTGGTGATTCCTTTTTTATTCTAGCTTAATGATGTATTGTTTTTTTATGTTAAGCTTAGAGAACCGGGTACCCTTTACACTGGATATGAGGCATTCTATCTTAGTCGTTATGGGTGCCAACGCTTTTATATTACGATTATTAATCAAGCAGAGATGTCTATGAGGCATACCACTATTCTAAGAAAAATTATAGGTGATTCCTTTTTTATTCTAGCTTAATGATGTATTGTTTTTTATTTTAAGCTTAGAGAACCGGGTACCCTTTACACTGGATATGAGGCATTCTATCTTAGTCGTTATGGGTGACAACGCTTTTATATTACGATTATTAATCAAGCAGAGATGTCGATGAGGCATACCACTATTCTAAGAAAAATTATAGGTGATTCCTTTTTTATCCTAGCTTAATGATGTATTGTTTTAAACGGAGCTCAACATTGATAAAATATAATATTAGATTGAAGAAATAACAGAAGCACTCAATTGCAGGTACCTGAGTTTATTAAAACTCCTGTCATTTAATTTGTACCACGTGTATCCTATGGCGGTTTTTGTGTGTTATAACATCAATTGAACTCAATTCAATTTTTATTTAAATTGTTATTGCTTTCTTTTAACAGAATTGTTAGAGAATTTTTATTATTTTTATTAAGGAGAGCATGACACCGTATAGTGGTGGCGTAAGTGAATCCACTACCCCGGGATACTCGCACTACATCGGTAAGAGAGAAATGAAACAGAACAAGGGCAGCAGCATCTTCCTGATATTAACTCAAAAGTAATAAAAACTGCGTTCGCCAACCCGCCCGCCAAACGTACCAGTATGACAAATATCCGTCTATAAGGTCTATTTTGTTTCATTTTCTACTAATAATTAATATATTGTTACGCGCTCAAGTCGACGGCACTAGCGCCATCTAGTCTCGAACCGAAGAACTAAACTTCTTGAAGTTGAAACACGAACTCTCGGTACCTTGCGCGTGTTTACTTGAATATTCTGGATATTTCGCTGCTAATTTATATAAATAGGCGCTGCAAGATGCGATCAGGGAAGTATTGAAGTTGGCGAGACAAGCGAAGCTTCGGAGCGGAATAAAGTGAATCAGTGTGATTAATTATTAGTGTTTTTAACTTTAATTAGTGTAAAGCGAATTAAAGTGTGAATTTAGGTAATTCTATCGGCAATTTTTATTGTCACGAACCTCAAGCTCGTAACAATTGGTGTCAGAAGTGGGACAAAATCATGCCGATTTTACCTAAGGAGGAAACGGAGGGTGTCCGTATCCGAAGTCAACGCCAGCAGGAGACGGACCAAAGAAGATTAGGTGGTGCAACGCCGCAGACGTCGGAGGGCCAGCCGCCGGCTGCGGGCCCGTCAGTAGCTCCTACATCTGCAGCACCTGACTTAGGTGCTCTGATGGTGATGCTGCAGGAGCAGGCTCGCCGACAGGAGGAACAGGTCCGTCAGTTGAAGGAGCAGCTGCAGAGCGGACAAGAGGAACAGGTCCGTCGATTAGAAGAGCAGCTGCGGGGCGGACAAGAGGAACAGGTCCGTCGTTTGGAAGAGCAGCTGCGGGACGGACAGGAGGAACAGGCCCGTCGGTTGGAAGAGCAGATGCTACTCGTGAAGGATCTTCACGCTACCTTCGGGAAGGAGATCAAGGAGGTGAAGGATAGGGTTGCTCAGCATGACAACCGCCTGTCAGAAGCTGAAACCCAAATCGCGAAAGCTGAAACCCGAATCGAGAAAGCTGAAACCCGAATCGACCAAGTAAACAATCGGGTTAACAACGTATTGGCTGACATGAAGAAATCACTGGACGAACTCAAACTTGGAGATGGAGCTACAGCTCCCGTAGTAGCTACAACACCTTCGCTACGTGGGTTCGAGGTGCCACCGTTCGACGGTACCTTTTCCTGGTCAGCTGTTATGAAGGCGAACGGCTGGAATAAAAGTCAGGCCATGACTGCTCTCACACTAGGCCTGCGCGACCAGGCCTTAACAGTTCTGGAAGCTGTCGGTGAGGAAGTGACTTATGAGCAACTCCTTGAGGCATTGGAGGCGAGATATGGCGACGCTTACCTGGAATACGTCTTTCGTGCGCAGCTTAAAGATCGCGTGCAGCGCATCAACGAAAATCTGCAGCAGTGGGCTCTAGAGGTGGAGAAGCTGGTGCGAAAAGCATACCGGTCTGTACCTGCGCTCATTGAAGGGAACCTGGTGCAGACATTCATCGACGGCATCCGTGACCTGGAAGTCAGAGCTGCTGTGAGGCTCGGGTACCACGAGACGCTTAAGAATGCCTTGGCTCACGCACTGGAGGTGAAGCCTTGCGGCAGGATCATCGTTCCCATCGTATCAGGGAAGTTGCAGCAGCTACAGTTCGCGACCGCAACAAGGGATACAGCCCTAGGTGCTATGGCTGTGGGGAAAAGGGCCATCTTCGATCCAGCTGCCCTAAGCGAACCCTAGAAAGGGAAGGTGAACGATCTCAGGAGGGTAGTGCGGCCAACAGCACCGCCCAGCAGCAGCAGGGAAACGAGTAAAATCCAGAACTGCGGGGCGGGTGCTGGTTGATGTTAAAAGAGCCCCAAGGATCTCGATCTCACAAACCCACGATGGGAACAGTCTAATCATCAAGGGCGAGGTCAACGGAATGCCGTGTAAACTGACCATAGACACTGGAGCCTCTAGTACGGTTTTTAGTTCCCAACTAATAAGTCAGTTCCTTGGGGACTCCGCATACAACCGAGAACGCATTAATTTGGTAACAGCCACCGAGCAGCGTATACCCGTCCGTGGAGAGAAAGAGATGGAGTTGAAGCTAGGCAACATGATCTACCTGCATAATGTCATCGTGGCTGATATAATGGACGACTGCATCCTGGGCCTAGATTTCATGAGGAAGAATTGTTGTGCGATTGACGTTAAGCAAGGTGTCTTGAAATGTGGACAAGAGGAACTTTTTGTGGAAGGAGCGTTACCAGGGAACGTGAACAGCCTTGAGAAGATTGTTCTTCCGCCGAGATCGGAAACGATTGTGCCGGTTAGTCTTCCTCGGAATCCTGGGCAACCTCATCGTTGTGTACTCGTGGAAAGGTTAGAAAATGACCTTCCATGGAAAGTGGATCGAACCTTGGTCAGAACCACTAACATCTCAGGAGTACGTGTGCTGAACCTTTGTGGCCTGGAACAGATTATAGAAAAAGGCACACTGGTTGCTACTTGTGAGGAAGTGAATTGGTTACGTCGGTGCCAATATCTATCGACTGGGACCCCCAGCAAGGATGCACAAACGAGAGTGAGCACACTTTTAGAAGACTGTCGCAGCGTTCTCTCCCCGAATGAAATGGTCAAAGCGAAGAAGTTGTTACTCAAGTATGCCGATGTATTCTCATCAAACGATGCTGACATAGGAAAGACTGGCTTAGTTCAACACAAAGTAAACACAGGTGAAGAATTGCCTATCCGTCAGCGGCCAAAAAGATTGCCGGTAGCACGTGAAAAGGAAGTGGAAACCATGATTGAGGGAATGGTGAAGGATGGTGTTATTGAACCTTCATCTAGTCCATGGTGTTCACTCGTGGTACTGGTAAAGAAGAAGGATGGCAGCATGCGGTTTTGTGTTGACTACCGCCGTCTGAACGACGTTACGAAGAAGGACAGCTATCCCTTGCCAAGAATTGATGACACGCTGGACATGCTTACAGGAGTAAAGTGGTTTAGCACGCTGGATCTAAAAAGTGGCTACTGGCAAGTTGAAATTGACCCTAAGGACAAGGAGAAAACTGCGTTCTCGACGGGAAAGGGTCTGTGGCAATTTAAAGTAATGCCGTTTGGATTGTGCAATGCTCCAGCAACGTTTGAAAGGCTGATGGAACTTGTACTTACCGGGCTAATTGGCGATGCCTGTCTGGTCTACTTGAATGACATCATCATCGTAGGCCGGACGTTTGAGGAACACCTTCAAAACCTGGAACGCGTGCTCATGAAGATTCAGAGTGCCAACCTCAAGTTGAGTCCGAAGAAATGTTCACTATTCAAACGGCAAGTTAACTTTTGGGGTATGTAGTATCGGAAGAAGGTATCCGCATGGATCCAGAGAAAATCGTCGCTGTCAAGGATTGGCCGGTTCCAAAAGACAAGACGCAGGTTAGAGCATTTTTTGGGTTTGTGCTCCTATTACCGGCGATTTGTGAAGAACTTTGCAGATATAGCCAAACCTCTACACAAGCTAACCGAGGAGAAGCGACATTTCTGCTGGGATGAAAGTTGCAATATCGCATTCCAGGAGTTCAAGGACGGTCTGTGCAAAACACCTATTTTAGGATATCCTGATGCAAGCAAAGAATTTATAGTTGACACAGATGCAAGTGATATAGGACTTGGCGGTGTATTGTCTCAACGGAATGGTGACCAAGAGGTCGTGATAGCGTACTTCAGCAAGTCATTGTCAAAACCGGAAAGGAACTATTGTGTCACAAGACGCGAATTGCTAGCTGTGGTAAAGTCATTGCAGCATTTTAGCAAATATCTTCTGGGGCGGAAATTTCACTTACGAACTGACCATGCTGCACTAACATGGCTATTGCAGTTTAAAAATCCAGAAGGACAAGTTGCGAGGTGGATTGAACTACTGCAGGAATATGACTTTAAGATCGAATATCGCAGCGGGAAATCTCATGGTAACGCAGATGCATTGTCAAGAAGACCTTGTCCTGAAGATTGCAAACATTGTACTAGGCAAGAGAGTAAGAAAGTAGTATCCGTGAGGATGCTCAGGGCAGACCACCTCAGCAACGAGTGGAAGGACAGCTTGCAACGTGCACAGCAGGAAGATCCGGACATCAAGCCGATTCTGGAATGGACGAAGGCCAGTGCTCCCAAGCCCAAGTGGAGCAACGTCTCAGCGATGAGTTCGACCACTAAAAGCTATTGGGCCCAGTGGGACAGCTTGTTGCTTCAAGATGGAGTTCTCTGCCGTAAATGAGAAAGTGTTCGGGGAGACAGCTGTCATTTGAAAATGGTTGTCCCTAAAGCTAAAGTACCGGATGTTCTACAGCTGTACCATAATGATTATTCAGGAGGCCATCTGGGAGTTAAACGAACTCTACTGAAGATCCGAGAACGGTTTTACTGGGTCCACTGTCGAAACGATATCGAGGACTGGTGTCGCAAATGTACAAGTTGTGCGGCTGTAAAGGGACCTCAGACTCGTAGTAGAGGTGCATTGAAGTTGTACAATGTTGGTGCACCATGGGAGAGAATAGCCATTGACGTGGCGGGGCCGTTTCCGGAGAGTGAAAGCGGTAACAAGTATTTCATGGTTGTGATGGCCAAGAGCCAAGTGTAAAGCCTAAGTGGCCAGAAGTCTTCGCCATTCCAAATCAAGAAGCTTCAACAGTTGCAGATAAACTAGTTCATGAAGTCTTCTGTCGTTTTGGAGTACCTTTAGAGATTCACAGCGATCAAGGAAGGAATTTTGAGTCTCAAATATTCCAGGAAACTTGCCGAGTTATGGGTACTCATAAAACAAGAACGACTTCTTATCACCCGCAATCTGATGGAATGGTAGAACGATTTAATCAGACATTGGAGAGGTACCTAGCAAAAGTTGTAGACAATCGGCAACAAGATTGGGACAAGCACATACAACCGTTTTTGTTGTTATATCGAAGCGCTGTTCACGAAAGTACATCAGTGACACGAGCTTTCGCAAACTTTGGGAGAGAATTACGGCTGCCTGCGGACCTGATCACCGGGATACCACCTGATGCTCCACGCAGTATAACCAATTATGCAAATGACTTGCGGAACAAAATGAATGACGTTTATGAGCACGTCAGACAATCGGGCCAGCAAATGTCTGAAAAGATGAAAACCCGGTACGACCGCAAAATGAACAACAAAGGGTTCGACGAAGGTTCACTTGTGTGGTTGCACAATCCAGTCCGCAGCAAAGGGAAATCTCCTAAGCTTTAAGCTAAATGGGACGGCCCGTACCGGATTATGACCAAGATCAACGATGTAACCTACCGGATACAGAAAAGCGCAAGAGGGACTCCTAAGATCGTCCATGTGGATCGCCTGGCGCGTTATTATGGGGCCGATAATTCTCGGGACGAGCATGTCTTAGGAGGGGGCAGTGTTACGCGCTCAAGTCGACGGCACTAGCACCATCTAGTCTCGAACCGAAGAACTAAACTTCTTGAAGTTGAAATACGAACTCTCGGTACCTTGCGCGTGTTTACTTGAATATTCTAGATATTTCGCTGCTAATTTATATAAATAGGCGCTGCAAGATGCGATCAGGTAAGTATTGAAGTTGGCGAGACAAGCGAAGCTTCGGAGCGGAATAAAGTGAATCAGTGTGATTAATTATAAGTGTTTTTAACTTTAATTAGTGTAAAGCGAATTAAAGTGTTAATTTAGGTAATTCTATAGGCAATTTTTATTGTCACGAACCCGAATCTCGTAAATATATGGAGAGTGTGACATATTGGAATAAGTTAAAAAAAACACATTAGTATTTTGTACTAACATCATTGAATCTATATCAGCTAAAAATATTTGTTATGACATTAACATTTACGTAAATTTTATAGCTGTGATATTTTAACAAGACACATTTCAAATTTACAGTCTGACGTAAATTTTTTGACGTGGTAAAGTAACGTAAATATCAATAATTTTTTCGCTGAGATTGCAAAACCCATTGCATATTTTGCATTGTGCCATTTCATTTTATGGGTGTAGTAAGAGAGACCTTTTTGATTCCAATTGGTAGTGGACATCAGTATAGCCACCAAACTTAAAATATGCATAACGGCGACGGGAAGCAACATCAAAGATGCGATATATATAGTAATTTATTAATTATCAATCCGCAATGCGTAATTAATTATCACTTTAGCAAGTTCGAAATGGGGGATGTGTCGCTCGCATCCGTATGCTCGACCACCTAACCCTAGGCCCACGCTACACGTGTCCACCGGGTGGTGCTAAACGATCGACATAGCCGAAAAAAAATATAGACTCGGCTCCTCGTCGTATGGTAGCTGCGTAAAATCTACCCCCTCCACCCTAGTTCGCACCATAAGCCATAAAATAAAAGAAGTGGCCTCGAGTTCCCGGCGCCCCTTTAATGGGGCAGGGGTGCGACGAATCTCCGGGAGTAAAACCGGCGACAAGGTTTGCCACCCGTCACCTTTTGCCTCTTGGAGGGACAAAAGGTGGATTGCAGAAGCCCTTCTGTCTACGCTGAATGTATGTATATATGTATATGTGGAGCAATTAATGATAATATGGATGAAGTATGCGAAATGATGAATGACAGAGGAGTAGAAGTGTTATGTGTAAATGAGACGAAACGAAAGGGTATCACTGCACATGGCATATATACCGCGTATTGGTCTGGTGTACACGAGACCAACTGGGCATGCTAGGAAGTCGGTTTAATCGTTTCAGAAAAAATGGGTCAATTTTTGAAAGAGTATGAATGTGTAAGCCCGAGGCTGCTATAGATATGAATGAAAGTGGGCTTAAAGAAGCTGTTTGTGCTAGGGGTGTACGCCCCAGACATGTCTAAGCCCGATTATATCCGAGAGCAGTTTTGGGACATGGTAAGAATGGTCAACACATCCTTTAATTTATATGGCAGATGTGAACTGCAGAGTCGGGAAGCGACGCCCTAGACGAAAGTTTATCGACCAAATTGGCGATATTTTGAAAATGGGCCACATTAGAAGTAACCCTAACCGACGAGCGTGTATGCGTAGATATATGGATGTAAAGTAGGCGAGGCATGTATGTCAGGATCGTGCCAAATGGAAGTCCGTAACCTCTGCCTACCCCTCTGGGTGACAGGCGTGAGTGGTTATGTTTTATTTAGCAAGCTAGGCAAGCCCTCGTTTCAACTAACGAGGCCCAAATCCAGTCATGGACTTCAGACGATTTTGTTGACTTCGGTTGATAAATAAGTAGAAAAACATAGGGCGCACAATCACTGACCTCCTTAAGCCTTGGTAAACCTCGTAGTACTTATACTGATAGTTACATAAAATTATTACGAGATTTATCATAACAGGCTTGTTTGAAAGAAAATAATTAATGGTCATGTAAAGTCCCCTAAATTGTACTTTAAGCAGTTAGGTGAATTAACTGCTTCATAATCTTCCAAGAAAATGAAAGTAGGAGACACGTGTGCTGCTGGAAATTTATAAAAGTTGAAAGAAACTGCGGAGCGTCCGTGCACACGCGTTTGTAAAGTAATAGCGATCCGCATCGGCTTCACATAAGTCATTTCTGGATCTCCACAACAGCGCCACCTACCGGGTCCAAGTGTGAATGAATAAATCCATTTATATTCTCTTCACAGTAGTGGATCTTAGTGCTAACTATTACAAAACTGCCAGACTGCCTGATGTAGGTATAAAAAAAAAGTACATTGCAGGTCACCGGGGCACCCGTGTTAATCTAAACTATCTGGAGACTAAATCCAACACAAACAAATTAAATTTGAGTTTTACCAAAAGCCGTTTTTGGTTTTTTAGTGAGACTAAAAGACAACGATTGATTTTTGTATACTAACAGAGATTTAAAAAAAAAGCTTGACTTGTTTAGCTATGAGCTATTCCAATTGATGCAAAGCAATGTTTCATTATCATCAACACAACTATCCACAGGTCCAATGCTAAGCACAGCCCTCCATTTAAGAATACCACACAATAGTTATCTTTAAAGTATATTTACTGCATATATTATGTTTCACTTGACAGCACAGATCTGCTGTCATTTCTGAGAATACACTCTCCGGAGCATGCTTCACAAATCTTTGATACCAGTTTATAAGTTCGCTTAAGAGATTAGCCATTGCAAATTATATTTCTCCTGATGATGCCTCGTTCAGAAGAAAAACACGAATCGTGTCATAAGCAACTCCACCGCTTTTCTGGTGTTGTTGTATTGGGTGAAGCATTCTTGGAGTTAGTGGAGACGATAATAGTGCTTGCAATTAAGAAAGAGAGTTAGAGGTATTTAATGTAGGTAAGATAACATTTTTTTTTTCAAATAAATCTTAGCTAATTTAAACTTTTTTTAATTTGTATTTCCTCAAAGTAACGGCTGATTCTAATTATAATCAGAAGATCTCTATATTACAATTTTTACCATTTACACAAAAAATTCACACACATGACTGCATAAAATGGCTTAAGGGCAGAAATAAGTTGGATGAAGATAATATGTGTGCATATATTAATTAATAAAAAATAACTCATGTAATTAAACCAACTAGGTACTGACGGTTATTCTGTAATTTCCTTAAGTAAAATGATCTTGTCATTTGCAGTGTCTTCTAAGGTCTTTTAAAGGCAGTCTTGTAGTGCGGTGTGTAAATATAAAACGTTACCTCCAAGTGGAAGGGCTCGAGCTGTTTGTTTTTGTTTATTTTCCCCTTCGATTAAAATAGAAACATATTTATATAATGTGTTCTCAACATAAATTTAAAATAATAAGCCATTTTCATTTTCATTTGATATAATTTGTAGACGGTTTCATTATCAAATTTCCGCAAGGAACACGTTTAAATAGCGATTTCAGGTCATTTTATAATGTTTTTAATCGATCCAATAATAATGATTATCGTTTCGCTCTTCGTACATCACTTGTTCGTATGTTAAATTTTTAAATTATTCAGTTTTAGAGAATTAATTAAATATCAGTATATACGAAGGTATAGAACAGTTAAAATGTGCTACAACGTCGCCTTAACTTAACTGCTTTACAAGTGAACCAATACCGAATGACCAACGTCACAGATTCTCCCACATACAGTTTAATGTTCTATCTAGGAGTAACGTTGTAATTGTATAAAAGGGTAAAATTGTTTCGATGATGCGTTACTGTATGATCCAATTGACAATACAAACAATGCAGCGAGAATTCTTTTACTAACTTTTTTTAATACACAACGAAGACCATGTTACATTTATCTTAGGAATTTCATCATACATCAATTTCACGAGGACGAGCTACTTTCCAACCAATTTTGTCATGTTATGGATTCGAAAGACGCCCTTATTGCTCAAATTTTTCCAAATTTACAATAAAACATCAAAGATGAAAATTGGCTATGTGAAAGAACCATATTAACACCAAGAAATGAGACAGTTGTAAAAATTAATTACAAAATCTTTGACTAAATAACCAGCGATACATCAACGTACAACCCATCGTACTGTCATACCCCGTGAAATTTCTTTATTAACTCTTTCTTAAACTGTACTTTCCGAACTATTTTGAGCTATCCAAGGTGCCATCCCATAAGCTGTAATTATAGGTAGGTATACACGTTTTGTTAATGCGTAACTTGGACGCACCGAGATTATGCAACGGTACTAGATTGCGAGTCACTGACCTAGGGAGGCATATTGTAAAGACCACAATTTTATCTAGACAAGCTAAAGGAGACAATATTCTTATACCACGCATCTCAATAATACCAAATAAGTTACCCTTTAATTTTAAATAATTCCATTAAAAGTTGCATGTTCCATGACGATCAATAAATCACAAGAGCAAACTTTAAAGGTAGCAGGGATACATTAAGGCACGCCTTTTTCCAATTCTGTGCTTCTTACTCGCAAAATCTACATATTTTTGCTGAACGAAATAAATCACGTGACATAGTTTACAGGAGTATATTGCATTAGGTAATTAGAACCGCCAAAACTGAAAACATATCGATAAATTACCTATGCACTTTATTCTAATCCTCTAGTTTTAATTTTTTGCTGCTGCCGTACGAGAAGTGAACCCGTTATAAATATTAAGTAATCCTCTTCAATAAATTCAATAATACGCATACTAATCCTCACATGACATTAAAGAACGAGAGTAACTTCTGTCTGTCTGTCCGGTTGTTTATTTGTGTAAATGTATGTTATATAATCTTCTGAGTCGTTTGTGATCAAAATTGACATGGATATTCTGAAGTCTGAGGAAGGAAACAGGCTACTTTTTATTAATACAACACGGGGACGAAGCCGCGCGCAGAAGCTAGTCCTATATACACGAGCATAAATCAATTTTAAGGGTCTGTCTGTAATATCGAAATAACTGCCTCATATTGAACAGAGGGGATTATTTGCATATCAATAAGACTTGAATTAACATTTTTGTTTATCTTCGGAATAGAAAATGATTATTTCCAGCTTCGACTGAGAGATCGATTGGCGGATTCAACTCGCCTGGGCAGCGTTCGGGAGGCTACGACGCGTCTTCTCGTCACGAATACCTCCAAAATTAAAAACAAAATTATACAACCAGTGTATGTTGCGAGTTATGACTTATGGATCGATAACGTGGTCCTTCACTGCTTGCGGTATGAGGAAGCTCAAGTTCGCTCAGCAAGCTGTGAAGAGGGTTATGCTCGGGGTATCTTTGCATGATAAAATAAGAAATGAGGATATCCGCAGTAGAATGAGAGTAACCGATATAGCCCAATGGATCAGTAAGCTGAAGTAGCAATGGGCCAGCTATATTATTTAAAGAGATCCAATGGCTAAGAAAGGATTAAGAGTGGGGGCCCTGTACTGGTAAGCACAATGTAAAATGTATAGAAACAGGTGAAGTTAAAAAAATGTACCAGGCTTTTTTCATATTCTTACATTGGAATCCTCAAGGTGTACAGATGAACTGAGTTCTCTCGGTCTCAAGCAATATAATTCAATAAGTTAACAAAACTGCCGATTGAATTACCAAAATTTACACTTTAATTCACTTTACACTAATTAAAACTTAAAAAACTAACAATTAACCACATCACACATCGATTAAAAACATTATAAAAATTACCTGAAATCGCTATTTGAAGGTGTTCCTTGCGGAAATTTGATAATGAAACCGAATACAAATTATATCAAATGAAAATGAAAATGGCTTATTATTTTTAATTTATGTTGAAAACACATTATATAAATATGTTTCTATTTTAATTGAAGGGGAAAACAAACAAAAACAAACAGCTCAAGCCCTTCCACTTGGAGGTAACGTTTTATATTTACACATCGACTGCCTTTAAAAGACCTTAGAAGACACTGCAAACGACACGATCATTTTACTTAAGGGAATTACAGAATAACCGTCAGTACCTAGTTGGTTTAATTACATGAGTTGTTTTTTATTAATTAATATATGCAAACATATTATCTTCATCGAACTTATTTCTGCCCTTAAGCCATTTATTATTTATGCAGTCATGTGTGTGAATTTTTTGTGTAAATGGTAAAAATTGTAATATAGAGATCTTCTGATTATAATTAGAATCAGCCGTTACTTTGAGGAAATACAAATTAAAAAGTTTAAATTAGCTAAGATTTATTTGAAAAAAAATATGTTATCTTACCTACATTAAATACCTCTCGCTCTCTCTCTTAATTGCAAGCACAATTATCGTCTCCACTAACTCCAAGAATGCTTCACCCAATACAACAACACCAGGAAAGCGGTGGAGTTGCTTATGACTCGATTCGTGTTTTTCTTCTGAACGAGGCATCATCAGGAGAAATATAATTTGCAATGGCTAATCTCTTAAGCGAACTTATAAACTGGTATCAAAGATTTGTGAAGCATGCTCCGGAGAGTGTATTCTCAGAAATGACAACAGATCTGTGCTGTCAAGTGAAACATAATATATGCAGTAAATATACTTTAAAGATAACTATTTCGTGGTATTCTACAATGGAGGGCTGTGCTTAGCATTGGACTTGTGGATAGTTGTATTGATGATAATGAAACATTGCTTTTCATCAATTGGAATAGCTCAGAGCTAAACAAGTCAAGATTTTTTTTAAATCTCTGTTAGTATACAAAAATCAATCGCTGCCTTTTAGTCTCACTAAAAATCAAAAACGGCTTTTGGTGAAACTAAAATTTGTCTGTGTTTGAATTAATCCCTAGATAGTTTAGATTAACACAGGTGCCACGGTGACCTACAATGCATGTTTTTTTATACAAACATCAGGCGGCAGTCTCCACAAGTTGGGTAGGTACAAGTCTCGCAGTTTTGTAATAGTTAGCACTAAGATCCACTACTGTGAAGAGAATATAAATGGGTTTATTAATTCACACTTGGACCCGGTAGGTGGCGCTGTTGTGGAGATCCAGAAATGACATGTGAAGCCGATGCGGATCGCTATTACTTTACAAACGCGTGTGCACGGACGCTCCGCAGTTTTGAAAGCTACTAGAATAACTTTTTTAAATTTCCAGCAGCACACGTGTTCCGTTCCGTTCATTTTCTGGGAAGATTATGGAGCAGTTAATTCGCCTAATTGCTTAAAGTAGAATTTAGGGGACTTTACATGACCATTTTTTTTCAAACAATCATATTATGATAAATCAACTCGTAATAATTTTATGTAACTGTCAGTATAAGTACTACGAAGTTTACCAAGGATTAAGGAGGTCAGTGATTGAGCGCTTTATATTTTTCTACTTATTTATCAACCGAAGTCAACAAAATCGTCTGAAGTCCACGACTAAATTAGGGCCTCCTTAGTTGAAAGGAGGGCTTGCCTAGCTTGCTAAATAATACATAAACACTCACGCCTGTCACCCAGAGGGGTAGGCAGAGAGTAGGGCGACGGCTTACCGCTCATGTAAATTGCATGAGTTTATATTAATCGAACCATATTACATCACAAGTACCCATATTGCGTCGCTAGCAATGAGATTTCAAGTTTTAATATAAATTTTATGTCACGATTAATTCGCCCTGAAACTTGTGAATATATTTAAGTCACAGATAATTTATTAGTTTCAAATGTGTACCTTCCTGCTTAGTAATTAATACACACAACACAAAACAAACTTATTTACTGTGATCAAGCTTGCGTCGGTAACTAAATGTAATAGTATAAAATTGAGACGTTATGTAAGTAAAAATTTACAGTTTATTTTTAGGTTTTAGGTTATTTAATTATTATTATAAGTTCACTACTTAACGTAGACTCTACAACAAAGCATGTTTTTGAGCCACATGCGTCCATCGACTTTATTAATCTCTTACCAGGTCATCACTGCATCTATTGGGAGGTTGCCCTACATTGTGTTTACCAGTACAAGGCCTCCACTCTAAAAAAAAATTAATATTGTTTAAAATATTTTTAATATCTTACAATACATGTAGGTTATTCAGGAATTTTTATCATTCAGTTAGCAGCTAGTGTACACGCATACGTCTAGTCGCACGAACACAAACATCGTGCCGAACTCTGCCGAGTGCCGAAGTCTGCCGAACTAAAACGACGTGGCGTTGCACGGCTTTCAACGCCACACCAAAGAGTATAGTAATATATACGGAAGCGCCACACTTCCGTGCCCGTCGGAGTGGGGAGCGTGAGGTTTTTTCGTTACGGAATTTTTGGATTCGGTCCCCGCGCTCAAGGCCCGCGATAGAAACTATGCAATAGCTTAAAATCTTTCCCATTTGATCTTTTTAAATAATATAGCCGACCATTCATCCATCCATTGGGCTATATCGGTTACTTTGGTTCTATTGCGGATATTCTCATTTCTAATTTTATCATGCAGAGACACCCTGAGCAACCTTGAGCTTCCTCATACGGCCAGCAGTGAAGGATCACGTCACCGGTCCATGTCATAACTGGCAACATACAATTTGTTTTCAATTTTGGAGGTATTCGTGACGAGAAGACGCGTCGTAGCCTCCCGAATGCTGCCCAGACGAGTTGAATCCGCCAATCGATCTCTCAGTCGAAGCCGGAAATAATCATTTTCTATTCCGAAAATAAGGCAAAAATGTTAATTCATGTCTTACTGCCATAAAAATAATCCAATCTGTTCGATATGAGGCAGTTATTTCGATATTAGAGACAGACTATTAAAATTGATTTATTCTCGTGTATATAGGACTAGCTTCCGTCCGCGGCTTCGCGCGGTGGTATTAATAAAAAATTGCCTATGTCCTTCCCCAGGCTTCAGACTATCAATGTCAATTTTGATCACAAACGACTCAGAATGAAATATTTACACAGATAAACAAACGGACAGACAGAGAGTTAGAAGTTACTTTCTTTTTTATATTGTCATGTGAGGATTAGTATGCATACATATTATTGAATTTGTTGAAGAGGTTTACTTAATATGTATAACGGTTTCATTTCTCGTACAGCAGCAGTAAAAAATTAAAACTGGAGGATTAGAATAAAGTGCATAGGTAATTTATCGATATCTTTTCAGTTTTGGCGGTTCTAATTACCTAATGCAATATACTCCTGTAAACTGTTAAGTGATTTGTTTCGTTTAGCAAAAATATGTTGATTTTGCGAGTAAGAAACAAGTAGGTAAGCTACTATTGATCGTCATTGAAAATGCAACTTTTAATGGAAACTGCAAACATTTAAAATTAAAGGCTAACTTATTGCGTATTATTGGGATGCGTGGTATAAGCATATTGGTATAAGCATAGTGTGCACCTTTAGCTTGTCTAGATAGAATTGCGACCTTCACAATATGCCTCCTTAGATCAGTTACTCGCAATCTGGTACCTTTGCATTATCTCGGTGCCTCCAATTTGCGCATTAACAAAACGTCAAAACCTTTGATTGCAACTTATGGGATGGCACGTTGGAAAGCTCAAAAGAGTTAAGAAAGAAAAGTTTACGAAAGAGTTAACAAAGAAATTTCACGGGGTATAACAGTACGATGGGTTGTAGGTTGATGTATCGCTGGTTATTTTTTAATAAATTTTTGCACTTCTCTCATTTCTTGGTGCCAATATGGTTCTTTCACATAGCCAATTTTCATCTTAGATGTTTTGTTGAAAATTTGGAAAAACTTGAACAACAAGGGCGTCTTCCGAATACATAACATGACAAAATTGTTTGGTGAATAGAACCATATCTCGAGCAGTTTCTCAGCGTTCATGCCCGACTCTATATCGCTGAATAACTGGACATGCATGTTAGTGGTGAGGTGCAGCTTTTGAACGTTGGCCCATACATATGATGATTTTAGACATGCGTTAATTTCATCTGCTGCAGTGCTTCGCTCGATGATAGTCAGAGTCTGCCTAAAGTCCCCAGCCAATACATCTACCATACCACCCATTAACGTTTGGTTGCTGTGTATGTCTTGTAGACAGCGATCAAGAGCTTCGATGGCGCGTTTGTGTGTCCCACATGATCAGCTTGCAACAGGACTGCTCTTACTGTTGTTGCACGTTGAAACTTCTTCGCTCGCCAGATTAAGAGGTAATTTAAAGACCGGATGTGCCGACCGACCACCGGTTAGCTTGTTAGTTAGGTTAGTGATTCCAGAGGAAGCCACAGCTAATGAAAAATTCCTGCGAATTTTTGCTAGAAGCAAATTAAGAAAAAAGTTTTTCCTGTATTACCAAGGGCATCGAGGAAAAAAGCCCGCCTTCACCACTCTCAATTCGTTTATCCCAATCAATCATCCAAGTTAAAAAACGGTAATAACTAAGTTTGTATAAAAGGGGTTATTACAATAATATTAATTTATGGATGATAATAACCCCTAGGAAGGGTGATCGCTACCAAGCTATTTCTAATTTGTTCTGTGTTGTTAATTGCAACATACTCGTACATGATTTTAAGCTGTTATTTAAAAAGAAGACCCACTGGGTTTCTTGCTGGTTCTCCCCAAAACAGAGGTTTATTCCGAACTTTTAAAAAATTGTCTTTCATAAGTATTATTAATAATAATATAATCTATATTGAATAAAATGTTTCTGTTTTTGTACTACTATTAATAGAATACTTTTGTTTTTGTAATACAACCAGCTTAAAATATATTTCTTACTGTGTGTTGGTAATATCATTAATACAAATGGACATATTATCTCTTAATCATCTAGGTTTTAATAATATTACTCTAATGGTATTTAAAATGTTTACTCACAATCAATCAATACATATTATCAAACATAGAATCCATACGACATTTATACACAGACAGGCACTATATTTTGCCGGAGTTAGTGAAAAGATTTTCGATCGACCTTAAAGTACCTATAAATGCTGAATATACCTACAACTTTGTTTTATATATACTACTATTATTCAACTGCGCTATTGTTAGACTCATAATTTAATTACTATTTTCTCAGAACTCCGTTTAGGTGCAGTAAAACTAATAATACTTCTGTAATCTATAGATTATAAAGAGTTAATCGACATTCATTTCATTAAGAATCCTTAAAAATTTGTGGCGGACCCATTCTCCATATGAAAAGAAATTGTCTTCTTTAGTTAAGACGGTATCGCTATCTCAAAAGTGAAAAAAGGCCTGTGGCCTGTATTTGGCGTACACAATTAAAGGTTAGGATTTTACTAGGCTTGCATATTTTAAAAATATGACATACTTAAATAGATAACTGGCATTCTTTCAAATAGACTTTTTTTCTTTTAATAGGCTGTAACAGCACGATAAATAAAAGTTATTTTGTTTATATGGACTCCTTCTGTTGCACGATTAGACGGTAGGCGGATTGACGGCGCTTTCCGTCATTGTAAAAGAGACGGTTATGTCACCATCCTGAATCCAAGTGATCTTTCTATGGTATCTCATGTCTAACGACGGCCACTATATGAAATATTATGGTAGTTTTTACTACGCTGCCACAACAAGGTAGAAACACAGTCCATCTAGTGGTAAGTGGGTGATGTGGCCAATATACATGTATCATCGATTAAGAATCAAAATGCAGATGCGTTGTTACCTCCGAGGACTCAGACAGAATGCCTTTTTAATATTTCTGTGCACGTTACCAATAAAAAGGGTTTTTGATTCTTTACACTCACCATGCAAAATAATGCGGCATTAAACTGCTATTTCACACTGCTAATATGAGAGAGCGGACAAGCTTAACCATTCATATTATATATATATATATATATATATATATATATATATATATATAATATATATATAACATAGCTTCGGCGTGGCTCTACCACGTAGCAATTCATTAACAATTATTATCTATTAATGCCCCGGGTAGGATATAATAATGTGTAGTGTTCGCGTAAATATAAAAAATCACTAAGTTACTACGCCAAGTAACGGTTATATATCCTTAAAATGTATTTATAAAGGCAGCTGAGTAGTTACAAAAAATATCAATATCGAGTTAAGGCAGCCTATAGTGGCTCTTCGTTTAGCACCGTCAATTATCAAGCAGAAATTGAATTGAAATTGGATTCGTGCTTCATCAATTTACCACTGAAGTTGATGCATTGAAATAAAGTACCCTTTTTACCCTATAATTAATACATAGATTCGCACATTCAGATATTTCCACTCTAGTGAAATTAAAAAAAAACATTTAACGACTGAAGCGTCTATACATATAAAAAATTGAAGTATCTGTCCGTCATACTGAAATACATTTTTAATAAGTCCAGGGATAATTGACTTGAGTAAATATTTTTAAACTCTCTATGTTTCTGTGTCTATCTGACTGTCCAGGATAATATTGAAATTGACTGAACCGATTGTAGTCATCATCATCATCATCATTACAGCCCTTCAAAAGTCTACTGCTGAACAAATGCCTTCCCCAATGAATTCCACCATCTCTTGCATCCATCGACTTCCTGCATGTCTTACCAGGTCGTCACTCCATCTAGTGGGGGGTCAACCTACACTACGCGTACTGGTACGAGGCTGCCACTCGAGAACCTTTCTTCCCCATCGGTTATCGGTTCTTCGAGCTATATGGCCGGCCCATTCCCACTTCAGCTTACTAATCCGTTGGGCTATGTCGGTCACTCTGGTTTTACTGCGGATATCCTCATTTCTGAGTCTATCACGCAGAGAAACTCCGAGCATAGCCCTCTCCATAGCTCGCTGAGCGACCTTGAGCGTCCTCATACGGCCAGCAATGAAGGACCACGTCTCAGATCCGTAAGTCATCACTGGCAACACGCACAACAAGGTTATATTTATGAATTTATGTATGTATATTTTTTATAATTTATTGTTTTTATTGAATTTATGTACTGTATATCTGTATATATAAACAAAATTTAGGGATATAAGGAACGCTTATATTTATATTATATTGTTAATTAAATTTATTTAATTTACTATCGGCACCCAACACTTTATTTTCTTTACATATGTAATCTTACCATCAGTCTTATAATTGTGATGTGATAATTTTCATGCCCTAGTCGTCGAGCCCACCATTTATGTTATAACCATAATATGGGTGAAAAACTATCACTTAGTCCACCTAATATGCAAGTGGATACATTGATCCATAAACATCTATATTAATACTCAAATAAGAATCAAAATGCAGATGCGGGGTGACAACCCCTGAAGAATAAGATGAATTGCAAAACACAGCAGCATTACGTTGCTATTTTACGTACTTGTTTAGCGAGAGTGACCCTGGTCGAGCTGACCTAGTCATGCAACAACCATAATAGCTGCAGCGTAGTTCTACCACTTAAAAATCATCACGAGGGGCGATGATTAGCCCTGGATATAGTTAATTTATACGTTTTAGAAACTCTACAACAGACAGACACAATATTCAACCAACTCTTAGAGAGCCTCTTATTTTTAATGTTTTGTTATGTTAACGCCAAGACTACACATTAAATGAAACTAGTTTTACGGATTGTATTGCGTTTTGCTAATTTTATAAGTATTCCCGACGTTTCGAGTATTTAACAGCATCCATAATCACGAGGAGGACTGAGGTGTTCGACGTTGTAACGGTAACAACAAACAAATGTAAATTACGGCTACCATTAGGTTAAAAGGCTCTTATTTTTCATCTCATTCAGACTGACATCCGGGATATTACCAGAAAGTTGCCCCATAAAACTTGCACTTGGTTTATCCACCTTACACACAAGGTTGATTTAACGTAGCTTTAAATTTACCGAGGAATAAATTGTATCCTGTGTTTCACCGTAGGCTTACCCATGTAGAAATAACGACACAATTTGTTCCTAAGGTACAAGAAAGCTTAATATTTTAGTAAAAGGGTAATTCCTGTACAATTTAATACGGAATAAGCTCCATTGAAAAGCAAACAAAGATGGGAAAAACAATTTTAATAACAAAATCGTGACCGTCAATGGATTTAAAAAAATACTTTTAAGAAAATCTGTCAGGGTTGCTTATGTATAGTTGCCTATATAAAGTTTGCCGTGTAGTGGCGGTTAAGAATATACACTACCCCATATCTTTCCGTGAGTGTCGTAAAAGGCGACAGAGGGTAACAGGCAGGAGATGGGCAGCAGCATGTCCTGATAACAGCAACTGTACAACAAAAAAACTGCGGTTGCCAACCCGCTCGCCAAGCTTTTTTTTGCGCCTGTAGCAAATAACGGCAACCCTCCGATAACGGGGGAGGGAGGTGGTGAATGCTCATAGTATACCACACAGCTGGCTGCGTGGTTATGTGAAGACTTTTACTTACACTAAACACCACCTTTTGGGATTGGCTTGACGATCTGACGAGAGATCTTTAAGCCGTAAACGGGCGCAACGCTTTCCAAGCGCAGCAAATATGGTTATATACCCACCATGAGCAACGACAAAAAAATGGCCCCCAGTCCTCAGCAGCCCCGATATTCCTAGCTACGGTAGCGACCATGGTAACGGCAGGGCAGGGGGTGCTAAGAATCTCCAGTGGAGGTTCGGTTGCAACCTAGGATGACTCGACCTGGCATATACAACGTACGCACCCTTAGGACTGACAAGAAGATCCTGGAGCTGGAAGAAGAGATAGACAAGTTGCGCTGGAATATTATAGAATTATCCGAGGTCCGAACAGAGTGGGAGGACATGGTGCTTCTGGAATCTGGCAACTTGTTCTATCACCGGGCAGCCATCTGTCCCAAGGAGGTGTTGGATTTATCATCCACAGCTCTCTCGTTAACAAAAATGTAAAGATTGGAAGTGTGTCGCCGAGGGTCGCATATCTTATACTCAAAATCACCAAATGGTATTCTCTGAAGGTCATAGAGGCTTATGCACCAACCTGGGCACATCCCGATGAGGAGGTGTAGGAAATGTATGAGGATGTTTCTAGCGCCATGCATTGCTTCAAAACCCACTATACGGTTTTAATGGGAGACTTCAACGCAAAACTATAAACTACACAACAATGGACGGTGAGCTGAATGTCGAGAAATTTTGGATAGGGCAAATGAAGCCGCGGGGCCACCAGCTGGCCGACTTCGTAGAGAAAGAGGGATTCTTTATGATGAACTCTTTCCTACAAAAGCGGGCTCACAAAAAGTGGATCAACAAAAAATGAGATTGACTTCATTATGATTACTAGACGGCAACTGTTCAGTGATGTCATAGTGATCGCAAGGGTGAAAACTCATAGCGATCACTGAATTATTGTAGGCACGCTGAACCTTAACGCTGAGTTGGAGAAGTCGCGTTTAATGAACTCAACGCTCCGTCCCCCTCGTGCTCTAATCCAAAATCCCGAAACCTTTCAGCTCGAATTACAAACTTTTTTTTGTGCCTAGAAGACTGCAATGCAGTTGAAGATATAAATGGAAACTGTCCATGTGATCGGCGCTAAGTTCTGCAGTATATAGTGTGATCGGAGAGTATTCCACAAATACTCTCCGATCACACTCTTAATCTCATGGCTTTTAGACGGAAAATGAAGCTGCAGTCTCCAACAGATTTGACAGCATACAGGCAACTGAACTAACAGATCTCCAAATACATGTGGCGGGATTTACACAACTTTAATACTGCTCGTATTGAAGAAGCGATCGAGCAATCGAGCAGAACCAGGGCTTCAAAGTCTTTGCCGGATCTGTCTGCCAGTAAGAGAGCTAAACACTGAGTGTGCTGCATCGTTTTAAGGACACCTGAGATTTTGATTGAAAAGTTCTATGGGCAGCTGTACACATCATCGTTGGAGCCACACGCAAGTAACGTGAGTGAAAATCCATGGGCAATTCTTATCCGACACTATTCCGATGATATCCCGGACGCCAGTCTGAGCGAGATTAGAATGGTTCTCCAGCACTTAAAGTCAGAAAGCCGGAATTACAGCTGAACTTCTGAAAGCGGATGGAAACCGGTACTAAAAGTCCTTCGGAAGCTCTTGAATTTCGTTCTCTGCATACTCCAAGGCGTGGGCTTCTTACTTTTAATAAAAGGTGACAACGCTCTCTTGAAGAAGTACAGACCGATATCCCTTCTGAGCCGCGTCTGTGTGCTGTTTTCAAGAGTCATTACGAATCGTCTGGCACGCAGACTTGACGACTCCTAGTCTCCCGAGCACGCCGGTATTTTAAGCGACACCACCGCTTTCCTAGTGTAGTTGAATTGGGTGTAGCAGTCTTGGGGTTAGTGGTGACAGTGATGGTGATTGCAATAAAAAGAGGTCCTCTTTAATGTAGGTTAGACATATTATTTTCACAGGAACCTTAGCTGATTTAAGCTTCTTTAATATGTATTTCCGCAAAACAACGCCTGGTTCTAATGATAATCAGAACATCTGTACATTATATTTTTATCGTTTACACAAAAAAAATTGGCACACATTACTGCATAAAATAATAATTAGATTAAGGTCAGAAATAAAGTCCATGAAGATGTCTTTATATATATTAATTAATTAAACATATTTAGAGTAATTAATTCAACTAGGTACTAAAAGCTATTCTCCAATTCTCTTGTATAAAATGATCTTGTCATTTGCAGAGTGTTCTAAGGCCTTGCAATTTTGCTTTTTTGTGGTACGCTAGATATTTAAAAACGAATAAAACGTTACCTAACTTTACGGACGTCAGTTCAACGCATTCGAACTAAACATTTTGATTTGTCATTTGTAGATCGTACCTAAAGCAAATGAGTGGAATAATTTGCTAGCATCTGTTTTCCCATTCGATTATATTGTGTTTGTCTTCAAAGTAAGAGTGAATCGGATTTTGTTAAGCTAAGTCAGAATGATTTCCTATATATAATAACACTGTATATTATTAAAAAAAGATAATTATATATATATATATATATATATATATATATATATATATATATATATATATATATCAGTCAGTGTATAAGTCAGTCAGTCACCTCAGTCCCCCGTGACCATGGGTGCTGGAAAGCACCCGAAACGTCGGGTATATGAGTTACAATAGCCCAACTTTATGCTTCTTATTCATAAAAATAAGTGAATTTATTATTTGGAAAAAGGAAAAATAATTAATAGACTGTATTATCAATTTTATCTTTTATCATGTGGGTTATATAATGTGAGCTTTTTCTATGCGGGAAGAGATAATTAATAATAAATTAATAATGTAAACCTGATACAAGTGGAATAGGGACGTATTATGTTCTAAACCTTTACAACACAACGTAAATAAGGGTCCTAAAACGATCCACACCATCTGAATGACTGGCGGTACACCACTGTGCGATTTAAGTGAAGTTCTCTACCAAAACTTCCTTGTGGAATCGACTACCACCAGAAATTTTTTGTACCGATACGACTTAGGGACATTCAATAAAAAAGCATACTCCTTTTTAAAAGACCGGCAATGCAACTGCAATTATCGGTAAGCGCTTATCATCAGGTAAACCGTCTGTTTTTGCCCCCTCTCTTTTAAAATATACATACCTACTCACAACTTTCACATAGAAGCATAGTTAGATACGACGGACTTCCACTTGACACGATCTCGAAACACCTCTCTCGCCTCCTTCACATCCTACCTACGCATACATAACTGCGCATGCATGCTAGTCGGTTAAGGGTACCCTTAATCCGACCCATCTTTAATATATCGTTTCGTTTAATATATCGCCAATTTGCTCGTTAAACTTTCATCTAGGGTGTCCCTTTCTCACTCTACAATACAAAAATATACTAAAGCATTTCGGAAACGGAGAATCGAAATGAAATTTTGAGGTCTTCGTTTTACAGAATTCAAGAATATCTTTTACACAATACTCTTTTTTATGATAGTTCAATTTCAATCCCTTTTCCGCGAACTATCGACAAATACACAAATAAATTCCATTCTTGTGTTGTTGACATCGCTGTTTGCCATTCCCTTTTTATCTGCTATGTTTAAAAGTTACATCGATTATTAAAAATGTATTTATTTAAAATATTTGACGCTTAATTTTTATATCTTTTTTGTAGGAATAAAGTTGAAAAAGAACACAAAATCCACCTTATGGTAAGTATGGTGTAGCTGTTAGATACTTAACATCTGTTAATGATTAAGAACCAATATACAAATACGTTATTATCCCTGAAGGCTAAATGAAGCGCCTCGATATTCGTCCGTCCCTGTCGTCCCTTAACATAATAAATTAAATAAATATGTTATCTATTTATTTCATCCATCACTCAATCCATCCATCCAAAGTCCACTGCTGAACATAGGTTTCCTCCATAGATTGCCTTATAATGGAGATTTTGCCATGCTTTGCAGGTGAGTTCACAAACACAGTTTTTTGTTTCAGTTTTCCTCTTTCGTCTCTTACGATACCCACGGGACTATATGGTGTAGTGAATTTTTTAAATCACGTTTATTATATTTATTAGAACGCAAATAAAGTAATTAATAAAACATTAAATTATCAGTAACTGATATTACAGTTATATTTAGTGCTTTAAAATGCTGCCGAGTCGTGTAGTGATACCATGTAGTGGTAACGTAAGAATATCGTGTACACCACATCGTCCCCTGGGTGTTGTAGGTTCTGTTGAGGCAACAGAGGGAAATTGAAAAGGTGACGCCAGCAGCATCTTTCTGATAACAACTTTTTAATTTTTATTTAAAAAAAACTACAGCTTACAACGCTCTCATCAAGCGTCACCTTTGAAAAATCTTTTATTTTTAACTAATAAAAAATACAAGGAAGGTTATTTATTGTCCTTTAAAATATTTCGACTGATAACACTAGGACTTTCTTATGGACAGCGAAGGATCTAACTATTTGTAGGCAATAATAACACTTTTTTATATATATTATAAAATTAACACTTGTAAAGTTTTTTAATACGAGGCTCGCAGAACCATGTTCAAACACTTAACAACTGCAAACCAAGCTGTCAATACACTGCCACTTGGTTTTCTTATATTGCATTGGTTTATTTCAAATAGTTCCATACTTTTAGAAACTTATAAAGTAAATGAAGCAAAATCGTCTGCAGAACATTTTATTTACTTATTGCCAGTGCTTGACTAAAATCCTATTTCTAACGCTTACGTTCATATTAAATTCTTCTTTTGTAATCTCATTTTATACTGCAGAACATTTTATTTACTTATTGCCTGTGCTTGACTACAATCCTATTTCTAACGCTTACGTTTATATTAAATTCTTTTTTTATAATCTCATTTCATAAGTGTGTAAATAATTTTGTCGGTTTCCTGTACATAAACTTACTCTTATATACTGGTTTCTAAGACACAGTTGTTATAACTAGTTTAGAAGCCAGGATTCCATTTAATTGTTAAAGATTTCAGGCAAATACATAATTTATTATTATGGGGTTATTAATAGAGTATTCACATCTGGTTAGGTTGAATAAATATATAAAAGGAAATGATAAATATACATAAATAATATATATTTAATATACTAACATAAATTAATAAATAATACATTATTAACACTTGATCAGCATATTATTGGGTGCGTTTGGCAGAAAAAAGCCTGCAGCTTGTAATAATGGCGTCGTAAGCGGTAGCCTGTATTAAGTAGCTATTTTCCTCCAGGACACGATGTTAGTTTTAACCGGGGAATCTAACCTAATTTAAATATATGTTTGTAAAGTATTCATATTAAAAACTTACCAATCATGAGTTTTTAATAGCTGTATATGTTTATTCATGTCATTATATTACTTAAAACTAATACTGCACAAAACAACTTATAAACTCTACTTCAAAACAAACAAATTAAATAAGCAAAATGGCGGATTGTGTCCGCTATGATGTCTGGCCGAAAACTATTTTAGCGCTTATAAGCGCTTGCTAGCGCTTTTTTCTGCCAAACGCACCCATTATTATTATATACTAACCTATATATGTAATGAAATTAAACCATTATATAAGTGTTTTATTTGCATAACAATACAACAAGGAGGTTAAAAATCACACCACGCGATGTATTTTTCATACTTTTTAAACTTTTTAAACTAACTTTTTAACTTTTTAAAATCTATCTCCTTTCACGCGGCAAAACAAAAACAACTTAAAACGATCGAAATGTTTACGCAGTTATGTTGACTTTACATTACATAACGGCCTTGTCTTTAATCTATGTTGTCCAAAGATTAATAATCGTTTATTTTATAATTTAAAACTGAATCGTGAATACTAGGCAATTGACCAATTTCGGTGTCCGAACGGGAGTACATGCTATGCCTGTCGGTCAATATAGGTTGACAGAAAGCTTGAAGGGAGCCCTTAGAATACGAAATATATAAAAATGGCTATGGCTCTGACTTATTTAACGTAACAAAAGCATATTTACTGTTGCTTGAAGACACAGAAAACTATTTCTCTCTTTTTTATTATGAAATTCCGCAGACATGTCATTAATACTTTTTAAGGATATTGAAACTCAGTTAATTAACAGAAATGTGATTATTGCTCAAAAACAAAATTATTTTATCAAAACTTTATAACGTGGTTGTTTACATACAGAAACGCGAATCTAGCTCGATAAAAATATCATAAAGATGACAATAAATTTAAACTAATTTAAAAGAAATAAAACTATGTTAAACTTACGTAAAATGAAAAGGCTTATTATTTTTTAGGTCGTGCTGAGAATATGTTTTATAAAGTCGTTCTTAATTTTATCTTACGAAAAAATAAACGAATCACGCAATGTCCGCCGGCGAGACAACTTCGCTCGTAAATTAACAATATGAATTCTTGCTGTTGCTTGGGTATAGTTTTAATTTTATTAATTACAGGGTCATAAGCAGGTGATAATACCCAGCCTACTTCTCTTTTGAAATGATATTGTTTTTAATTTCAATAGCCTCTCGCATTATCCTTGGCAGGAACCAATGTCCTTTCGCGAGGATTTGAGGTCTATCAAATCTGATGTAATGGTTGGACTCGTCTAGGATATGATCACAAAGAAAAGAAAGAAGAAAGGGAAGTCTGCAGTTATTAGCAGCAATTAAAAATAAACCCAAGCATACCACTGCAGGACTTCAAGACAGTAAGTACTCTGGGTTAACACTGATATTGGGATGTCAGTCACCTCAGTCCCCCGTGATCATAGGTACTGGAAAGCACCCGAAACGTCGGGAATTAAAAATCAAATAATTAAACGTTATAAAATCCGTAATTAACAGAAGCAGTAAGGAGAGCTTTCTCCTCATAGTCTTCCATGAATATATCGGCAACAATGGGAGATTCAGGTGAGCCTATCGCAACAACATTTACTTGCTTGTAAAATTCTTCCTTCCATAATAGATAGCCAGATGTAAGGCAATGTCTGAGTAATACTGCATGTTCGCGACGGCCTAACAACCTTAAGAAACAAAATGATAAAGAATATTGTTTTATGTATTAAAAATGAAATTACCGGTAAAACTGACTAAAAATGTGTATTAATATAGTTGTTTAGCATATTTATAACTCTCAATATGTTTGTATAGAATGTCGTTTTGATAACAAGTAATGTAAACAACTTTTATTATATACCAAAAAATCGACCAATCACAGCGCGTCTTATCGTAGAACTCTCTAGAAGTTTTTTAATTAACTGCGTAATAGTTTATACCAAAAATAATGAAAATAATTTTATGTCCTAAAAAGAGTTATAAATATGACATTGAATTAGCATATGGCTTATAGATGAAAGAAGTATAGGAATATTTTTGTATAATTAAACGCATTTCGTATTTATAGAAAAATTAAAGAATTAAAATGCCCAAATATTATGAAAATTTGGGACATTTCGTTTAATAACTTTTTACAATGTTAATGTTTTTATTAACCTTTATGATATACTAATAAAGTACCAGACTACCGATTTAATGATGTATAGCATGTTAGTGTAACAATTAGTATTGTATAGAAAATATTGCAATGTATGCCATTTGTATAGTGAAAAGTTTATGCAATAAAGAGGCAAATGGAAAATGGCAAGCGGCTCACTGCAAAGTATTGCTCAAGTCTACCTTAGGGGCTCGGGGCCCAGTATCCGTAGTAGTGTGAAGAACTACCAGTGACAAGTGAAGTGAAGTGAGTGGTATCCGGTGGTAGCTGAAGTGACTAGTAGCAGTATATAGTGAATAGTGAAAGTGTTAGCTAGCCTAAAAAAGGTCGTAACTGACATTCGCAGTTACATAGTGAAAGTGTTACCTAGCCTAAAAAGGTCGTAACTGACATTCGCAGTTACACATAGTGAAAGTGGTAACTGATATCCGCAGTTACACAAGTGATAAAATCAGCTAGTTTAGTTGATAATAGCTGCTAGTCAGTAGTGTTAGAAAACCAGCTACTACCAATAGATACTTGATACCACCGTACAGTTTATAGAAATCTTTTGAAATATACAGTGTCCAATCAATAGTGAACAACCGTAGTTTAACAACAGTGATCAATAAATAATAGTTATAAAATTTCGCGATTAATCAATAAGTTGAACCGCTGGCCACTACCTTGCTATTTGTATTTGTTAATCGTGCATTTTGATTTTAACTACAGTCCACAATATTTCAGCGGTACCAACAAAGACGGCGGTGAGAGTACCCACCGGAACCTATAGGTGTAGGACGTGAGCGACTCGCGAAGTATCTTCGACAACATTTACTCCGGAGAGTTTCGCCCGTCCGGCACATTCGTTGGTCCTTCGAGCCGGATCTATCCGTTTGTATTTCGGAACCGGGTAAATAGTCACCACCGTATTAAAACCGCAGAATTTTCAGATTCAAGATGCCGATCACCCGTTCGCAAGGAAGGGCAGCCAAGGCGTGGACCGTCGGTCTGGAAGGAGGTTCGTCGGCCAGTAACGCCGCCGTCCACCACCAGATGCCACCACGCTCGCCGTCAACGATAGAGGGCGCTGAGGCGCCATGCCGCCCCCCCGAGGGGGGGATACCCCTGCCCGCGCCGTCCACTACGGCCTGCACAACGAAGCAGAGGGAACATATAGAAGGCAACGATGACTTTAGATGTGCATCATCGCCACCAGCCAGGGAAGACACCCACTCCGAAGAGCCACCGAGGGGCCACACCGTTTGCAGTACGAAGTCTAAGAAGACTGTTCGGCCCAATAGAAGAATTTTGAAGGCTCGTGAAGAAGTATTGAAGATCAAACTAGAACTTGCGCAGATCTCCTTGCAGATGGCTGTGGAAGAGGACGAATCGGACGACTATGATGAAGATGGTCACTCCAAAAGTGAGTACGTTCGATCTTGGCTCGAAAACTCTGTAGCCAAACAAAAGTCAAATCAAGGCGCAATCACCGGAGGGAAGGCACCATTTAATAAAACCGTCACAAAGCCGACCCCGGACGTTGTCGACCTCAGTGAGCCCCAAAAGGAGCTCACGAACCAGGATTCCTATCCAGAAGATGCACAAAAGCATCCCATGCCACAGAAGCTCAGCCAGGAACCTACCGTTGATGAAGACAGGGCGCTCCTACCGATTGTATCAGAGCTCACAAACCAGGATTCCTATCCAGAAGATGTTCAAAAGGATCCCAATCCAAAGAAACCTAGCCAGGAACCTGTCATAAGTGAAGACAGGGGGCTCCGTCCGTTTATATCGGAGCTCACATCCGCTATAGCCGCGCTCGCTGACAAACCAAAGTTAGAGAGTGCGCCACTATCGTCGCATACTTTCGCAGCGTCGAAAGCTATAATGACACTGCCAAGCTTTAGCGGAGCACATACCGAGTGGCTTTCATTCCGTGCCATTTACGAAACAACCCGAGGCTACTTCAATGACATTGAAAACACTGCTAGACTAAGACGAAGTCTACAAGGAAGAGCCTTGGAAACAGTCAGTTCAGAACTCATCGGGCATGCTAAGCCAGATGAGATTATGCGAGAACTGGAGCTACAATTTGGGCGTCCAGATTCAATCGCGCAAGCAGAAACCGAGAAGTTACGAGGATTAGCACGCTGTACAGAAGCGCCCAGAGACATCTGCACATTCGCGAGCAAAGTGAGGGGAAGCGTCGTCACTCTTAGAGCCCTAAAGCGAGATCATTACCTCGTCAACGCAGAGCTGCTACGACACCTCACCGACAAACTGCCAAACTCTATACGTGCCCAGTGGTATAGAATATACACCGAAAAATATGACTCTAGACCAGACCTCGGCTGCTTCAGCGAGTTTATTACCAAGCAAGCTCGCTTCTGTAGTGCATTTGCGCCTCCAGAAATTATAAACGAAGCACAAAGCAATCGTTCAGTACATAGAGCACACGCGGCTACTACTAAGCCGTCTCCGAAATGCAGAGTGTGCGAAAAGGAGGGTCACTACGGATCTGAATGTAAAAAATTTAAAGAAGCAGATATTAACAAAAGATGGGAACTCGCAAAGCAAAATAACTTATGTTTCCGCTGTTTACGTTATCGAAATCAGACACACAAATGCAAAACCAATAAGTGTGGAATAAAAGGATGCACCGCGACACACAATCGACTTCTCCATAACAATACAAAGGAGAAGACTGAGGTCAAACAAAAAGAACCTCAAGAAACTGTTGCTAACTCATTCAGTATGTCAAAGCATCAAGCCTATTTAAAAATAATTCCAGTGCGAGTAATTGGACCGGCGGGAGCTGTAAACACACACGCCCTGCTGGATGATGGGTCAACAGTTTCACTAATGGATGAAGAGATCGCCAAACAAATTGGAGCTACAGGGCGGTTGGACCCGTTTAAGATCACCGCTATCGGGAACACTACCCTCGATTCACCGGAATCCCGAAGAATCAAAGTATCGCTGAAGAGTCTCCACAGCAAAAGGGTGCCATTCAGAGCACGCACGGTTGAAAGCCTAAACTTGGGGCCACAGACTGTGCGTGCAGTAGACATAGCCAAGTGCAAGCACTTGAAAGACCTAAAGGAGCAGCTAACATATGACTCCGGCAACCCAAGGATCCTAATAGGACAGGACAATTGGAGACTTCTGATAGCCACTAAAATCCGAAGAGGTCCGCCGCACCAGCCAATTGCCTCGCTCACAGAATTAGGATGGGTGCTACACGGGGCACACACTAAAGCCCCGTATCAGCGCGTCCACGCGGCCAATGAGCTGCACAAGAGCGAGGAAACTATAGATGACCAACTCCGCGAATATTTCGCGCTGGAATCTCTCATTATCAATCCGAGAAGACCAGACTCCGACCCAGAGAAGAAAGCTGAAGATATACTAAATAGCAGCACCCGTCAGTTACAAGACGGGCACATAGAAACAGCGCTTCTCTGGAAGAAAAAGGATATGGAGATGCTTGGTAATTATGAAACAGCAATAAAACGGCTCGTTTCCATTGAAAGAAAATTAGATCGAGACGAAGATCTAAAAAGGAAATATGATGAACAAATGAATTCCTTAGTACAAAAAGGATACGCCGAGATAGCACCGAAAACTAGCACACCGGGAAGAACGTGGTACTTACCCCATTTCGACGTCCATAACCCAATGAAGCCAGAGAAGTTTCGAATAGTACACGATGCCGCAGCCAAAACAAAGGGCGTGTCATTGAACGACTTCCTGCTCACGGGTCCAGACCTACTGCAATCACTACCAGGGGTCATGATGCGTTTTCGCCGCCATAAATGGTCGACATAGCCGAAATGTTCATGCAGGTTAAAGTCAGACCTGAAGACAGAGATGCCTTAAGATATCTCTGGAGAGGGGATCGACGTAATGAAGCTCCACAGGAATATAGAATGACGTCGATCATTTTCGGTGCAGCCAGTTCACCCTGCACAGCCATATTCGCAAAAAACTGGAACGCTAAAAAACACAAAGACAAGTATCCAGAAGCTGTAGAAGCTATCATTCAAAACCACTATATGGATGACTATCTCGACAGTTTCCAGTCTCTGGAAGAGGCAATGCGAATATCGAAGGAAGTACGCGACATACACAAAAACGCGCACTTCACCTTAAGAAAATGGGTTTCCAACGCACCAGAATTTGTAAAAGAATTAGAACCTGACCATGAAGCATCTGAGTCAGTCGATCTGGGAAACAAAGGAACCGAGGAAAAGATACTCGGATTAATCTGGAAACCGGGTACTGATCAGCTGAGCTTCAACCTAAAGCTCGCTCGACTTCCAATCAATTTGGTGCATAAAACATCAAACAAGAGAAAACGTCTCATACGATGCGTGAAGACGGCACTATACACCGTCCTTCATGAGAGACATCCGCATGAGGAAGTATTAGCCACGCTGCTCTGCGAGGTGGAGTACACAGTAAATAGCAGACCATTGACTCACATCTCTGTAGACAGCAACGACGACGAAGCCATCACTCCAAATCACTTCCTTTTAGGAGGATCTGCGAGACTGCCGACACCTGGAGTATTTGATGAAAAGGATATGAATAGCAAAAGACACTGGCGACGCTCCCAGATACTCGCTGACATGTTCTGGCAGCGTTGGGTCCGAGAGTATTTACCGGAACTTCAAAACCGGCGGGAGGCCCATGGGCGAGGTCCCAATCTCCAGGTGGGCGATCCAGTCCTCATAGCTGACGGCCAGTTACCTCGTAACACCTGGCCACGAGGGAGGGTGGAAGCTGTTTACCCCGGTGCGGACGGACAGATCCGCACTGTGGAAGTACGCACAGCAAACGGCCTAATCAAGAGGCCAACCAGGAAACTCGTGCCGCTGCCGAAGTAGAAGCAACGTCGCTCACCGAAATGGATGCAGCGCCGCTGTGAGAAAATCGTCGCGACGCTGCACGGCGGGAGAAATGTTCGCGACGGCCTAACAACCTTAAGAAACAAAGTGATAAAGAATATTGTTTTATGTATTAAAAATGAAATTACCGGTAAAACTGACTAAAAATGTGTATTAATATAGTTGTTTAGCATATTTATAACTCTCAATATGTTTGTATAGAATGTCGTTTTGATAACAAGTAATGTAAACAACTTTTATTATATACCAAAAAAATCGACCAATCACAGCGCGTCTTATCGTAGAACTCTCTAGAAGTTTTTTAATTAACTGCGTAATAGTTCATACCAAAAATAATGAAAATAATTTTATGTCCTAAAAGAGTTATAAATATGACATTGAATTAGCATATGGCTTATAGATGAAAGAAGTATAGGAATATTTTTGTATAATTAAACGCATTTCGTATTTATAGAAAAATTAAAGAATTAAAATGCCCAAATATTATGAAAATTTGGGACATTTCGTTTAATAACTTTTTACAATGTTAATGTTTTTATTAACCTTTATGATATACTAATAAAGTACCAGACTACCGATTTAATGATGTATAGCATGTTAGTGTAGCAATTAGTATTGTATAGAAAATATTGCAATGTATGCCATTTGTATAGTGAAAAGTTTATGCAATAAAGAGGCAAATGGAAAATGGCAAGCGGCTCACTGCAAAGTATTGCTCAAGTCTACCTTAGGGGCTCGGGGCCCAGTATCCGTAGTAGTGTGAAGAACTACCAGTGACAAGTGAAGTGAAGTGAGTGGTATCCGGTGGTAGCTGAAGTGACTAGTAGCAGTATATAGTGAATAGTGAAAGTGTTAGCTAACCTAAAAAGGTCGTAACTGACATTCGCAGTTACATAGTGAAAGTGTTACCTAGCCTAAAAAGGTCGTAACTGACATTCGCAGTTACACATAGTGAAAGTGTTAGCTAGCCGAAAAAGGTCGTAACTGACATTCGCAGTTACACATAGTGAAAGTGTTACCTAGCCTAAAAAGGTCGTAACTGATATTCGCAGTTACATATAGTGAAAGTGGTAACTGATATCCGCAGTTACACAAGTGATAAAATCAACTAGTTTAGTTGATAATAGCTGCTAGTCAGTAGTGTTAGAAAACCAGCTACTACCAATAGATACTTGATACCACCGTACAGTTTATAGAAATCTTTTGAAATATACAGTGTCCAATCAATAGTGAACAACCGTAGTTTAACAACAGTGATCAATAAATAATAGTTATAAAATTTCGCGATTAATCAATAAGTTGAACCGCTGGCCACTACCTTGCTATTTGTATTTGTTAATCGTGCATTTTGATTTTAACTACAGTCCACAATATTTCAGCGGTACCAACAAAGACGGCGGTGAGAGTACCCACCGGAACCTATAGGTGTAGGACGTGAGCGACTCGCGAAGTATCTTCGACAACATTTACTCCGGAGAGTTTCGCCCGTCCGGCACACTGCATATTCTGCTGGCATATTATGTTCCTCTAGTTTCCTAGTTGTATTGAGATGCAGTCGTCAATAGGTAGGCATGTAAATAGAGTCTGAACATCAAAACTGACCACAGTTTCATTGTCAGTAAGAGGTAGGTCTTTTATCTCACTGACAAAACGGTATGGTAATGCTTTCATAATTATATTAGTATATTTATATTATTTTTTTCCCTTTATATATAAAATAATTATATTTATATTTGACCAGGATAAATAAAATATGTTTTGATCTTTCTAAATGATCTTTCAAAAGGTTTAGTTATATGCCTTTTTTTAAATATTTATGGCACGATCGTCTTAGTTAGGACCAATATTTACGTTGTGTTTGTTTAGTAACTTAGTTCTTTTAGGTGTCTTTTGGAAGAATATTCACTAGAGCAATTGAAAGCTGTTGGTAGTGCCTTATAAGCTAAGTGAACCCCGTTCACGAAGACAGGGCTCGAGAAAGGTTAAGAACATAATACGTCCCAATTCCACATGTATAAGCTTTATATTATAAATTTATCTGAGGGCACGGTAGAACCCCCGCCAAGTCTTTAAAAAAAGCGGCACGGCCGTACCGAACTTTTTTCGAAGCAGTTCGGGCCATATTCGACCTATAACTTCGCAGTGGATAAAACTAGAAGCCAGAATTTTCAGTAACCAAGCAGACGTATATTTCAAATTATATTCAAATTGAACTAGTAGTTTAAGAATTATAACTAGTCAAATTTTCTTAATTTTGTCACTCACTGACTGACTGACCGATCATCAAAGCTCTAAGGCACTTTTAGTTGACTTAGAAGCTTCAAATTAAGAATACAATAAGTGTTTAGTGTATAAATTAAGGGAAAACTAAAATATTTTTCCATTTCGGGCCAGTTCTCTAGATACACAAACTGCATAAATAACTTTATAATCCTATATAAATATATAGGCTTATAATGTTACATTTGCAGTGAATTAATCAGTGTACCTGTATAATATGCATAATAGGTATAGATAGGTAAGTTGTTGGTATTCAAGAAGTAGAAGGTACCGGAAAGGAAAAAAAGTAAGACTATCTACAAAAAGAAATGACATGCCATTAAAAAACTTAACTTGTAAAAAAAAAACCAAGTGACGCAACTCTGTGGGATCCATGTAATACCAAGTCGGTTAATTTATATAGTCAATTTATTTATTAAAAACATGAAAGATTTTTAATATTGATATGGTCATTATAAGATGTTGCAAGTTATGTTTTTGATGGCATTATTAATTATTCTTTCCCGCTTGGAAAAGGCTCGTACTGTGTAAATATATAAAAATACAAGGGTTTCACTCGTCCACATTTATTATAAAAATTTTGTGGGAGCCCCACGGCTCCACACACGCCGTGCGCGGTGAGCGTCAACCATTTAATGCGCTCCCCCCGTAGGGACGCTAAGTTGGGAGCTGGACCTTAGTCCACAGCAAAATAACTGGCTAACCAGAAAAGGAGGGCTTGGCCACTTGGTAGTGCGAAAGCACAAACATCGACCTAAGTCGCGCTACGGTCATGGCTACTAGCCGCAGAGCGTGTCATGATTCTATCGCTCACCTCAAGGGAATGGGGTGCACAATGTGACAATGTGACAGTCTTGAGAGTCTCCTTAGATCCTCCCTCCAGCTACCACCCGCATGAGGTCGACACATATGCTCCACCAACCAATAAAATGGCATATATGGCCAAAAGTCAGTTATAAGGTAATTGTTGGCGACGCGCCTATAAAAATGTTTCAGTTTATTAAATCAACCGATGACGTTGCTATGAAAAAAGGGGCAGTCACGAGCAACGACGCTCTGATAAGAGAATGCTTAGTTAAATCTTTAAGAAATGTCGAATTAATGATATGAAGGTCTTGGGTTCGACTCCCAGGCCGGACTAGTTTGTTTGTTTTCCTAAGTAATATCGCTTAATAAATTCGTAAGGAATTTAAGATATAAATTATGTTACCGGATTTGTTCCCCGGTTGAAATCATCTTTCAAATGATGTAAATTCATAAGAATATTAAAGTGAAGTTAAAGATCGGATTTGTTCCCCGGTCGAGATAATCACTCTGTGCATAGGCAGAATTAATGGATATTAATTGCATAAATGTTGTTTTGTATAAGTTTGATACGTTTTGTACGAAAACAAATGCCTATTTGTTATGATTGATTAATGAGAACATTCATTTATATTGTTATCTGATTAAAGATAGTTTCATACAGTTCGAAAATTGTATAAAAGCATTTAATTTGCCTAATATGGTCAAAATTGGTGTATTTCATAATTTAATTTTTTCTGATAGCCGAGAGCCGTGCAAAGTTAGTTGTTCACATAGCGTGAGTACACGGAAGCACGCTGGCCACGCCCTTAGGAGGCCGAATATGTAAAAATTTAAAATGTTTGTAATTCAGTGATTTATGTAAAAATTACTTGTAAAATATTTCAGGTTAATTGTACGTGCTAAAAAGGTAAATTCTGTGTTATTTTCATGTGAAAATTCCTGTGTATAAGTGAAATAATGATAGTTTTGTATAAGAAATTTAAAAGTGTTTTAAATAGTGAAATAAATAGAAAAAATGTAAATTAAACTATTGTATTGGTTAGCTTATGTATAAATTCAAGTGAGAAACATTGTTTTAACTTTCTGTGTTAAATATTTAAGAAATTTCGATTTCGAACTTGTGAGTAAAATAGGCAGTTTTCGTTTAATAAATAAAAGGTTTTTTATGATATGAAGATATGATGTATATCATGGTGTAGATATTGTTTTGTACTACCTATATTGATAAATTGTATTTGTATATGATTTGAATAAATAAAGATATTGAGTGAAACGTGAGAGAGTAATAGTACAAATTCATGTAATTAAGTTGCGCAAGCGCGCAGATGGCGCGGCTCACTTTCGCGTATAGCTCTGGGGTAGCTTAGTGAACGGGTTTTATTGCAATTCGTTCGGGGAATCGTTCGGGGATCTTACCAGCAGTCAATAAGAAGAAGAAAGAAAAAGTGTAGGGAAGTGATAGGGAAAAGTGATTACTCTCTCACGGAACGGTTTGAAGATAATCGCTGTTTCATTCCCAAGTAATTCATCCCTTAAGTTATACAGTCCACATCGAAGAATTAAGGCGTCGGGACCGGGACGACTTCGGAAGACCCGTAATCCCCGTCTGAACCTACTTGCTGAAAAGGAAGAGGTTATCGCCCTTGTGTGTTACTCAGTTGCGGAGATCACATACGTTGTTCCCGAACCCAACGTAGGCGTTATAGGAGGCCGGATCGAGAGAAGCCTCGATTCCTGTTTCTTAGTACCCGATCCGCTAGGTCCCTTTCAATTGGTCCTTTTCAGGATCAAGAGGGAAATCCGACCTGGTCCCTTTCAATTGGTCCTTCGCGGCCGGATTGAGAGGACCCCGAACCCTGGTCCTTTTCAATTGGACCTTCGGAGCCGGATTGAAGACCACCCGAACCCCGCCAGCTGGATCAAGGAACCAGCTGTGGACTGCTGGTTGTGGAAGAAGAAGACCTTCGGAAGCCGAGTGAAGATCAGCAACCGAAGGAAGCCAGAGGTTTGAGCTGAAGCAATAGGACCAAAGGCCTGAAGACCAGGACGGCAGCACTGAAGGGCTGGACCTGGAACTACCGGAAGAAAGAAAACCGGGATTGCAGCTTGGGGCGTGTGCTCGCATGGGGCACATATCGCAGCCGGGCGCAGGTGTCTTGTGAAGGCACTCATCGTGGCCAAGCAGGGCTTGGCATTTTTCCTGTCGGGCAAGCGTGCTCGGCATTTCCTGTCAGACGATCGTGTCTGGCATTTCCTGTCAGACGATCGTGTCTGGCATTTCCTGTCGGACGACCGTGTCCGGCATTTCCCGTCGGGTCATCAGGGTGCAAAAAGCATCCACCGCTGCTGCTGCCGGGCGAGGGTGCGCGTGGGCACCTGACTGCATCGCGGCCGGAGGAGGGCGCTTGGACGAGGCGTCACCGGCAACTGGGCGGCGAGCACAGCATACATCCCGACCACCTAACGGTGCCAAACGGTTGGGCTCTGGCATAACACCTTCGGGTGGAGCAGTTCTCTCGAGCGAGACTGCGCTTGCACTACCGCTCGACTGTTTCGTCATATTCCTTGGCGGGACAGTTCCTAAACCTTTCCTCCATTCCATTCCTGCACGACTCCATCCCTGGACGGCTCACCTCGGTAGGCCCCGTTCAGGATTGATAGGGCTGATAGGGCTGTTAGGGTGGTAGTAGGGTTGTAGGGTTGGGAGATAAAGGGGGGGAGGGGTAGTGGTGTTAGGTTGGGGTGTAGAAGGGTTGTAGGTAAGGGGTTGTAGGGACCGTAGGGACTGTAGGGACAGTTAGGGACCGTAGGCCAACAATCACCTTCCTGCAAGATGAAGAAGGCACAAGACCAGACAGGGAGAAGCGAAGGGAGCAGGACAAGGACAGGGCTCTCAAGAAAAGCTAAAGAAGCGGAATCATCTGGAGCGACCACAGCTACTGCGTCAAATGGAGCAACTCCTTCAAGTGGAGCCACCACAGACACGTCCACATGCACGTGGGACTCAGGGACGTCCATGGCAACGACAAGCAACAGGACGGACACCAGTGGTACACAGGCCAGCACCGCACAACAATCCGTTATATCCAGGAGTGAAACGGTGGTCGAAAAAGTAGGTCAAAGGACCGAAGAAGCGGCATCGTCAAGGACAGTAATCGGGCACACTAGTGATAAAGGGTCACAGAGAGGTAGTAGGTCATCGCGATCGGCGAGGCTGAAAGCCGAATTAGAGGCGCGGATTAAATTCGAACGCTCAGAGCTCGAACGAGCACAGGCAGCTGCTGCCTTAGCCAAGTCTCAATTGGAGTTGGCACGACTCAACCGAGAAGAGGAAATCGACTCGAGTGAGGATGATGAAGAGCGGAATACTCAGGTGGAACCTTTCGTAAGGAGTTGGGTTCAGCAAACCATAATGAGCGCGCCGGTTAGTGTAGCACAACCCGATATTACTGATAAGGAAGCGTGTAAAGGATCACGCCGCAAAGGGGCGGAGGTCGAGCGCAACCTAGGAAATGCACAGAAAACACACGCGAGTGAGGTGTCAGAATTGACCGAAGCGATTGTGAGTGCAATAAAAATAGCTGGTAAAGATAAATCTTCCCAGCTTCATTTCCTCCAGGAATTACCGGTGTTCGATGGAGACCCGGGTGAATGGATAATTTTCAAAACGGTGTTTGAAGACACAAAAGGCCAATTTTCAGGGGTGCAAAATGTCGCACGCCTTAGGAGGGCATTAAAGGGCACCGCTAAAGAGGCGGTTAAGTCGCTGTTATTTACTTTATGTGAACCTGAAGAAATAATGAACGCTCTCGAAAGAAGATTCGGTAGGGTTGAGATGCTCATTCTAGCCGAAATCGAGAATGTAAAGCGTATGCCAAGATTGGCAGAAGATTGCCGAAATATAGGATCTTTTGCAAGTCGTATTACGAACGTGGTTGCCACAATACAAGCGTTGAATCAACCACAGTATTTATACTCACCGGAGTTAGTGAGCCGCATAGTGGAGAAACTTGGAACTATGATTAAATTTAAATGGTTTGAATATCGAGCTCAATATCCTTTGGAGCCAGAGTTACAGAAGATGGCCAAGTTTTTAAATTTATTGAGTGAACAATTTGGAACGTCCTTAAGCAATGAAAATGCGCCTGAAAAAAGGAAGCGTCCTGAATTCAGGAAGCAAACTGTACACACTGCAAAGGGAGGTGTACGCAGCTGTGCCGAGAGCGAGCGCTATATGCGCCGAAGTAATATGAGCGAGCGTTTAGAACGCCGAAATAATAAAAGGCACAACCGACAAGTGGTTATGATAACCCAGGACAAGCCTGTAAGTCGGGTAACACATAAGTGTGTTATATGCAACAAGGAGCACTCTATAGTGAGTTGTTACAAGTTTAAGGACATGAATATTCGCGAGAAATGGGAAGCCGTCAAAAAGGCCAAAGTATGTTTCCAATGTTTGTCACCTAACCATAGGAGGTTAGAGTGCAAAGCGAAAAAAATGTGGTGTAGAAGGATGTAGAATGTCACATCATCGAATGCTACACCGATACCCCAATGAAAATACCTCGCCACAAGGGGACGAGGGGGGTAAAGATGCTCAGATTACAACTGTTAGTACAGTGAATGCACTGGCATGTGCATATTTAAAGATCATACCGGTCGAGTTGCATGGGCCTAGAGGAAAGGTCAGGACAACAGCTCTTCTGGACGAGGGATCGACCATGACACTCATAGAGGAGTGGATGGCTCAGAAGTTAGCGCCTCGCGGACGTAAAGAGGGATTACGTATCGAAGCCGTGGGAGGTAAGCGAATTAACGACGATAGTTCGTATCGCTTAAACGTTAAAATAAAAGGCATTTATTCGAGCGACTTAGAAGAGATAAGTGTACAAACAATTAAGTCACTTAACCTCGCTCCTCAGTCGGTAAGCCGAGAATTATTGCAACGGTGTTCTCATTTGACACCGATCAAGGATGAGTTGATGTATGAGAGGTCCAAGCCTACCATATTGATTGGTCAGGACAATTGGCATCTCATAGTTACTCGTGAATTGGTTTCGGGAGGTAAGAACCTACCTGTAGCATCGCTCACCAAACTGGGGTGGGTTTTGCATGGTCACATATCGGGTGGCATTAAACCAATCAAGATTGTTAACCACATTTCCACCAAGAAGGAGGAAGATATGGATAAATTAATCAAGGATTATTTTAGTTTGGAATCTCTGGGAGTATCGGCTAGAAAGCCCGTGAACGACCCAGAAGAACGAGCTTTAAATATTTTGAACAAAACGGTACGTCGTATACCTAATAATAGGTACGAGACTGCTTTGTTATGGCGCACAGACAATGAGTGCTTGCCATCGAATAGGGCACAGGTTGAAAGTCGCCTGTTTAATATTGAGAAAAAGCTCGACAAAAATAGCGAGTTGAAAAAGGAATACGAGAAGCAAATTGAAAATCTCATCGTTAACGGTTACGCAGAGAAAGCGAACCATATTTCCATTTCCCCACGTACGTGGTACCTTCCTCACTTCGCAGTGACTCACCCACAAAAGAAGAAAATAAGGATAGTTTTCGACGCCGCCGCAAGGACGGGCGGACGTTGTCTTAACGATGCGTTGTTGACCGGACCGGACTTATTGAAGTCGTTGTTCGGAGTTCTGCTACGATTCAGAGAAGGAAGCGTGGCAGTAATGGCAGACATTAAGGAAATGTTCCTGCAAGTGAAAATCCGGGAAGAAGACAGGGATAGCCTTCGATTCTTATGGCGGCACAATCGTGACGCGCCACCGGAAGAGTATAGAATGACGTCACTCATATTTGGAGCGGCATCATCACCATGCATCGCTATATATGTAAAGAATAGAAATGCGCAGGACAACGCACATATCTATCCAGAAGCAGCTTCCGCTACGGAAAGCAATTTTTATATGGATGATTACCTACAGGCATTTCCCGACGTGACGACGGCCGAAAGGATAGTAAACGATATGTATGAATTACATAAGCATGCTTCTTTCCAACTGAGGGGATGGGCTAGCAACCGACCCGAAGTTTTAAGTAATATGGAAAATAAATATAAGAGCGACAGTGCTTCGCTTGGAGATAAAGAACACACAGAGCGCACGTTAGGTTTGATTTGGAATATCAAACGGGATATAATAAGTTTTTTCCACAAGTCTTCGTAGCACACCGGAAGAGGTGATGGAGGGTTTACGACCGCCTACGAAGAGGGAGATAACTAGCGCTGTGATGTCAGTCTTCGATCCTTTGGGACTCGCATCACCCATAACGATTCAAGGGAAGTCGCTGATCCAGCAAGTATGGAGGACAGGCATCTCTTGGGATGAAGAAGTTTCACACGAGTTACACGTGTTATTTTGTAAATGGATATCGGAAGTGAAGAAATTAGGTCACTTAGAAGTACCTAGACCCGTTGCTGAAGGCATCGGCAAAGGAGAGTTACATACTTTCACGGATGCTAGTGAAAAAGCATACGCTGCCGCGGTGTATTACGTCACCACGGACGAGCAAGGAATAAGGCGGATTACGCTGATCGCCGCAAAGGCAAGAGTAGCGCCATTGAAACCAATTTCGATTCCAAGGCTTGAATTGCAAGCAGCTCTTATGGGCAGCAGACTGGCTGCTTCGGTTAGTGAAGAGAGCAAGTACGAGATGTCCGAGAGAGTGTTTTGGACAGACTCACGTACAGTGTTAGCGTGGATTAAGTCGGATCCTCGCGCTTTTAAACCATTCGTTGCTCATCGATTGGCTGAGATCGAAGATCAGAGTAAGCCATGTGAATGGCGATGGGTTCCAACGTCACAAAACGTGGCAGACGACGCCACTAGAAATTTTCCTTCCACCTTCGATGTAAGTCATCGCTGGTTTCAAGGACCTGAATTCCTCAGGAAAAGTCCTGATTTATGGCCCAAACAAGTGGACACCATAAATAGCTTAGAAACAGGTGAAGAAAAATCGCCAAAGGGCGTAAATACGTTAAGAAAGCAAGAACCGTTAAGTCTACCCGACTACGGACGATTTAGCAGCTTTAAGAAATTCCTTGGAGCAACTACACGCACCTTACAAGCGGTAGAAAAATTCAAGAGTTTAAGAAAGTCGGTTAAAGGACCCGACGACGCAACCGAAAAGTCGGTTATGTGTTCCAACAAAGTTTTAGCAATGTCGGTTAAAGGACCCGATAGCGCGTTGGACACAGCGCTCTTGAAAAAGGCGGAAATATTAATTTGGAAATTCATTCAAGACGAGTGTTTTCATTCGGAAATAAAATGTTTGAAAGCAGGCAAAAGCGTTGAAAGAAGTTCACGCTTAAGTAAATTATCTATGGAAATAGGAGAGGATAACTTACTCCGTTTAAATGGACGTTTACCTTTCAAGTCTAATTTGACCGAGGAAAGTAGAAAACCTGTCATATTAGACGGTAAACACGAAATCGTTAAAATGATGATTAGAGAAGTTCATCATCATTTTGGACACGCCAATCACCAGACGGTGATGAATGAGGTGAACCAGAAATTTTACGTCTTGAACTTGCGTAATGTAGTACGAAGTGTGTCACACCATTGTCAGTGGTGCAGGACATACAGGTCAAAGCCGCAAAACGTGCCACAAGGAAATATTCCTCTGGAAAGAATAGCTCATCATGAGCCACCTTTTACATGCTCAGCTGTAGATTATTTTGGTCCTATGAGTGTGACTATAGGAAGGCGACACGAAAAACGTTGGGGCGTTTTATTCACGTGTCTGACCACCAGAGCAGTACATCTGGAATTAGCAGCCTCATTGACACCAGCGTCAATGATAATGGCGTTAAGGCGATTTATCGCCAGAAGAGGAAAACCAGCCGTTATATACAGCGATAACGGGACAAATTTCAAAGCTGCAAATAAAGAATTATTGAAAGCATGCGAAGAATGCTATGAGGGCATGAAAAACGAGTCATTTAAGAAATATATTAAATGGAAATTTATACCTCCGGGAGCACCGCACATGGGTGGCGCCTGGGAGAGGTTAGTAAGATCGATTAAAATTGCGTTGACCGCTACGCTTAAGGAGAAGAGCCCACGAGAGGAGGTTCTACATACGTTACTTTTAGAAGCAGAGCATACGGTAAATTCCAGACCTCTGGTAACATTCAGTATGGATAGTCCTGAAGAGGGTTTGACACCCAATCATTTTCTTCTGGGACGCTCATGTGGTGATCGACCACCTGGATTATTTTTAGAGCGACATCTGACGGGTCAACTCAATTGGAAAGCTGCACAGAGGTTAGCCGACCATTTTTGGACAAGATGGCTGAAAGAATACATGCCTACGTTAATACCTCGAACAGGTGATAACGGCAAGTTCATGGAACCTAAAGAAGGCGATATTGTTTTGATAACAGATCATTCGTTGCCACGAAATACGTGGCCAAAAGGTAAAATTAGTAGAACGTTACCGGGACCAGACGGTCACACCAGAGTGGTTGACGTCATTACTAGCACAGGTATCTTGAGGAGACCTACATCCAGAATAATAGTCCTGGTACCCGCGACGCCTCCCAAATGATGGTGCTAACGCACGGGGGGGAGATTGTTGGCGACGCGCCTATAAAAATGTTTCAGTTTATTAAATCAACCGATGACGTTGCTATGAAAAAAGGGGTAGTCACGAGCAACGACGCTCTGATAAGAGAATGCTTAGTTAAATCTTTAAGAAATGTCGAATTAATGATATGAAGGTCTTGGGTTCGACTCCCAGGCCGGACTAGTTTGTTTGTTTTCCTAAGTAATATCGCTTAATAAATTCGTAAGGAATTTAAGATATAAATTATGTTACCGGATTTGTTCCCCGGTTGAAATCATCTTTCAAATGATGTAAATTCATAAGAATATTAAAGTGAAGTTAAAGATCGGATTTGTTCCCCGGTCGAGATAATCACTCTGTGCATAGGCAGAATTAATGGATATTAATTGCATAAATGTTGTTTTGTATAAGTTTGATACGTTTTGTACGAAAACAAATGCCTATTTGTTATGATTGATTAATGAGAACATTCATTTATATTGTTATCTGATTAAAGATAGTTTCATACAGTTCGAAAATTGTATAAAAGCATTTAATTTGCCTAATATGGTCAAAATTGGTGTATTTCATAATTTAATTTTTTCTGATAGCCGAGAGCCGTGCAAAGTTAGTTGTTCACATAGCGTGAGTACACGGAAGCACGCTGGCCACGCCCTTAGGAGGCCGAATATGTAAAAATTTAAAATGTTTGTAATTCAGTGATTTATGTAAAAATTACTTGTAAAATATTTCAGGTTAATTGTACGTGCTAAAAAGGTAAATTCTGTGTTATTTTCATGTGAAAATTCCTGTGTATAAGTGAAATAATGATAGTTTTGTATAAGAAATTTAAAAGTGTTTTAAATAGTGAAATAAATAGAAAAAAATGTAAATTAAACTATTGTATTGGTTAGCTTATGTATAAATTCAAGTGAGAAACATTGTTTTAACTTTCTGTGTTAAATATTTAAGAAATTTCGATTTCGAACTTGTGAGTAAAATAGGCAGTTTTCGTTTAATAAATAAAAGGTTTTGTATGATATGAAGATATGATGTATATCATGGTGTAGATATTGTTTTGTACTACCTATATTGATAAATTGTATTTGTATATGATTTGAATAAATAAAGATATTGAGTGAAACGTGAGAGAGTAATAGTTGTACTATATTATGCTTATGTATATTTATCACTTCCTTTTAAATATTTATTCAGCCCAACCAGATGAGAATACCTTATAAATAACCAAATGTGAATAAAATAAATAGAGAGTATGAAATATTGAAATAAAGGTACTTAAAAAAATACATTCGAAATTAATTTTTGACACTCATCTCTGTTTTTTATCGCCCATAAAGTATATGTTACGACATAAACATTTATGTCAATTTTATTGCTGTAATGTTTTAAAAACACTATTTTGAAATTTATAGTTGGACGTAAAATTTTTGACGTTGTAGTGTGGGATAAATATTAACCCTTTTTCGCAAAGACTGCAAAAACCATTACATATATTGTATTGTGAATATTAATATAATTTTGGAGCTAAGAGCTCATCGTAAATTTCGCAATACTCACACGAGTAAACAAAGTTCGATCCCAGCTGGCAACAATAACATTATTAATTATTGATTTATAATGTGCTCGGCAGTAAAGGAAATCAATGTTATAAAATCTACACGTATAACAAAAGTGTTTGACGAACATGTTAATTCGGTCAACAGGAACTAGAGCTGAGTATACAAACTAACGGCTCCATGATTTTCCTAGAAAATGAAAGGCATATCTCCTGTTGGGCTTTTAAAACATTATACGGCTGTCGAAACAGTGTAAAGCGTCCACGCAGAGCGTCCGCGTACTATAGTGTAGAATTCATAAGTCACTTTATAACTATTTAAAAAATATATCTAAAACTTTCTTAGCGCTGAGATACTCCTATCGAATTATAGCAATATTTTATAATAATCATTATCATTACAGCCATTTACAAGTCTACAGCTAAGCATAAGGATCCCTCACGTAATACCACAAAACAAATTCAGGTTTAAAGTGTGTTTAAAAATATTTCCAGCTTATATTACAGGTCTCACTGCGCGGCACGCGTCTCCAATAAATTATAAAAAGGGGCACCTTTTTATCCGATTATCTGCATGTACGCATTACTACCCTGAAAGCAATTTAAAGGATCACTGAAGCAATAAGTCAAATAAGGCGTCGTCGCGAGAAATGGACTCTGCGAGAGTCCATTTCTCGCGACGACGCCTCATTTAGAGGCAAAGTACGTGTCCTATTATCGACGATGGTGTGTCTTTTGTAATTTAGTGGTATGTCATCGGTGATGATAATAGTGCACGCAATAGAAGGAATGTGTTATACAAACTATGTAAAACACATATTATCTAATTTTTTCACGGATATGTTAGCTAATTAAATTTAACATATTAAACTTAATAGATTTCCGCAAATTGACGTCTGAATCAATAATAATAATCCATTTAGAACTTTTGTATGAGTACACTTTTTAAGCATACACACAAAAATGGTGTCGCCTGCTCAATTGATGGACATTTCGTTAACAGCATAAGCTATGCAGACGACATGGTCTTGCTGAGCTTATCGATTAATGCACTGAGGACATTACTTAATATTTGTGATACTTATGCTAAGACGCACGGTCTCATTTATAATGTAAAAAAAAAGTGAAGTATTGTTATTTCGAGCTGGATCAAAAATTGAAACGATTCCACCTGTTAAATTAAGGAACGTACAGTTAAATAGAGTGTATCAATTTAGGTATCTTGGTCACGTTTTAACTGAGGATCTGACTGATGATGCAGACATAGAAAGAGAAAGAAAGGCATTGGCGGTTCGCTGTAACATGCTGTCCCGTAGATTTGCACGCTGTACAGAAGAAGTTAAGGTAACACTTTTCAAAGCCTTTTGCCAGTCATTTTACACGTGTAGTATATGGGTTAAGTACACGCAGAGAGCCTACAATGCCCTTCCGGTACAATATAATAATGCCTTCAGGATGCTGATGGGATTTCCGCGGTATTGTAGCGCTTTAGGGATGTTTACAGCGTACGGTACGGACGGTTCATGCTATAATTCGAAAGAGAATAGCATCCCTCATGCGCAGGGTTAGTGAGAGCTCTAATAGCTTTCTGAGGGCAATATCTGATAGATTACATTGTCCCATCCTAGGGCACTGGATGTGTATGCACTTGCATGTGCCTGGTGTCATGGGGTGCCAAAAATAAAAAAATAATTGTTATGAAAATTGTACGTGTAATAATTTAAGACTAACATAGGTTAAGCTAATTTACTAACATAATTATGGACTATATGTGGGTTTGAAATAAATTTAATTAGTATTATTATTATTATTATAAAAAATCACACACATTTTTTCATAAAATATTTATAGTTTTATATTAAGAAATAAGATAAATCATATCTAAATTTAACCAACTGGGTACTTAAGGTTATTCTCCTTAAGTAAAGTCTTTTAGTGCGATGTAAGTAAAGGTAAGGTGCTACAGAACAAATGGCGCGCCTTTCTTCACGGCCTCCAACTTCGCCTGCCCAACGAACACCTCCGTGCTAGATGCACGACGGACATGTGCTCAGGCAAAAACAAGCATTCAAAAGCACTAGCCTTTCTGACCCCATCGGTGGATCCAGCTGCCAACCAAGTTTCGGCTACGGAGGGTATGAAGAGCGGCGCCTCACAATAACGACACTCTGCTCCTCCCGCAGCCCCACCACCATTGCGTAAAATAGCAGATTAATGCCGTTGTGTTTTGTGTGTATAAAAATATTACCTAACTAGCGAGAGTGAGGACATGAAGTGTTTAATTAAGTTTATTTTATTCATAGGTATAACAAAAATTAAGAGCGTATTTTTATTGATTAAAACTACTTTTACGGATTATATCGCGTTTAATTTAAATTATTTTTGACCCCCGAAGTTTTGGGTGGTTTTCCAGCACCCATGATCACGGGGGACTGAGATGATTGACGCTCCGATGTCATTGTTAAACACGGAGTACCTTCAACTTTTTTAATTATTGTTTATGCTCCGATCTATGCAAAATGAACTGACTGTGCCTTGAAGTCAGAAGAAAAACAGATTGAAGAAGCAGTGGTATGCTTGGGTTTAGTTTTAATTTTATTGATTATAGATCATATCCTAGACGGCCCCAAACATTACATCAGATTTGATAGACCACAAATCCTCGTGAAGGAACACTGATTTACCAAGATGATAGTAAGGAGAATTAAAAGACATCTAATTATAGAGAAGGAGGCTGGATATACCACCTGCTTGGGACCCTATAATCAATATTTACCAAGAAACCAAGAAAATACTTTTAGGTATTTGTGTTGGAGTAGTGAGAGTCGTTAATATATACCTTTTGTGTTATATTTACCAACTATATTTCATTTATTTGTATTATATTGTAGCTTACATCTTTATTATTTATTTATTTATTCTTGGGGTGATGGGTTGACTGACAGAGAATATCTATGTCTTTTATAGGATAGGATGGCAAACGAGCACACAGTCCACTTAATGGTAAGTGGTTGCTGTGGCTCATAGAAATCTACATCTATTCTCGATTACGAATCAAAATGCAGACGTGTTGTAAGTTATCACCTATGATAAATTATATGGAATGCCTCGTTTCAAGTAAAAAGTGTCTCCGGTTCTCTACACGCACCATACGAAGCACAGCAGCATTAAGCTCCTATTTTACGTCGGTATTCTGTGAGAGCTTGGTTCTTCCCCGGTAAAGCCACTCCATTCATGCTACAACTATACTACTAATATAACTGCAGCACGTCATAAGCAGACTGTGTCATAATCATAAGGAATTAAGTCCGTCTTTTATATTCCTTATTAAAATTAAATGGATTTTAGGCTCCAATGGTTTGGGCACGTTGACTTGCGCTTTGAGGAGCGAATGAGTGAAAACCGAATGGTGAAGAAAATATATAGAGCGAAAGTAAATATTAAAAGGTGTCGAGGTAGACCGAGACTAACTTTCGAAGACCATGTGAGCAAATTGCTCGAAGAGGGGAAGGTCAAGAGTACTCGGATACCTAGACGTGCATGTATGAAGAAGTTAATGAACCTGAAAGAAGCGACAGAGGTATGTAAGGATCATGACACTTGGCGATCTGTTCTCTCTGGCTACCCCGTTAGAGATTGTGCGTGAAAATAAGTAAATAAGTAAGTAAGTAAGATTTTAGGCTCCATTTCTAGGCATAGGATATCTCTAACGTTGAGAGTTTAAGGAGATTAGGTGACCAATAAGGCAATCTATGGGGAACGCCTATGTAAAGCAGTGAACTTTAATATGCTGTGATAATTTCTTTAAAGAATGAGGGTGATAAACGAACACACAGTCCACCTGATGGTAAGTGGATGCTGTGGTGCATAGACATCTACATCTGTCCTGGATTACGAATAAAAATGCCTGAAAATACACAATACACAATAGAATGGCTGTCAACCTTATTTTTTACGAAGATCGGCGTCGCCGGAAGCACACATACAAGCAATTACGTCGTGTTATCACTACTGCAAATACAAACCCGATTCGCCGTGTTGACAGACTGAGTAAATTTATACATTTTAGACTTTTGATTAATGTTGAAGATCATCGTTTAAAAAAATCGTTTAAATTTTAATACATATTTATTCGTCAATAGTGTGCAATTTGGCATTTTCTATTCTTTTCTATAACTGCTTTTTAAAGATTAATTTTCTTAGTTGAAACTTAATATTTGATCTTATAAAACTAAGAAAAAATGCAGTTAAAAACATTTACTGTGTGTGTGTTTAAAATAAACACATTTATTTTAAACACACACACAGCGGCAAAGTGAATCTACTTCTCTAAAAAGCGTCTAAGTGTAAGTTTAGCAAACGATGTGTACGTGAGGAATTAGATCAGCAAGTTTTAAGAGTTAAAAAATATGATCATAGCTCTTGTCCGAGTGCGTCAGAGGTATATTATTTGGTTTGGGTTTTGATTTTGAAAACTGTATAACGGCACCTCTACACGTTGGCCAATACAATGGCGAATGTAGTGGCCAATAGCATTGGCCAACGTGTAGACGGGGTGTTTGGGCTCTTTGGTTGGCGCGAGTTCCGTGTGGTGTCGGTTTTTTTACAAAAGATCAAAGGATTGTTGGCAGAGTTTGGTCGCCGCGTCCACACGTTGGCCGCGAGTTTAGTTTGCTACAAGCTCCCAGAGTGATTACACGCATGTGATTAAAATTTTATATTCACGCTTTGTAGGGTGGATGACCCAATTACCAGCCTTTTAGTGCCAATTTCAACTTTAAATATTCCTACTACTTTAATTAGCGCGATTTAATTATTTTTAAACATTTGTTTTAATCGATAAGCTATTTATAAAAAAAATAATGAACATTTATTTACAATCAGATTATTACGAGAATAATTTTAAAATGAAAAAAAAATGAAGCACGTCGTTTATACGTGGTAGAACCATGCAGTTATATTAGAAGTATAGTTGTAACACGAATGGGTCGGTTCGACCGGGAAGGACCACGCTCTCACAGAATATCAATGTAAAATAGTAGCTTAATGATGCTGTGTTTCGTATAGTGAGTGTAGAGAACCAGAGACACTTTTTAAAGGAAACGAGGCATTTCATCTTAGTCCTCACGGGTGACAACGCATCTGCATTTTGATTCGTAATCGAGGATAGATGTAGATGTCTGTGGGCCACAGCAACCACTTACCATCAGGTGAACTGTGTGCTCGTTTGTCACCCTATCCTATATAAAAAAGCGTCGATTTCTTATAATTTAACCGCCACGGAGCCGTCGTCTAAAATAAATTCGTCCGCATATTGGCCCGAACCGAAGTAAACTGAACGACCTTCCAACGTGTGGACGCCGTCATCAACTCTCGGCCAATATATTCGCCACTACATTCGCCACTGTGTTGGTCAACGAGTAGAGGTGACATAATAGTTCTCCGAAAATAATGTGTCTTTTCTGATGAAAATGACTTTAAGACTCAATTTTCCCATTAAATTGCGAGGAAGAAACTTAATAAAATTTCAAGTAAATAAAATTGTTATAATTATCTTTAAAATAAAACTAGTGTTTACGGATTTTATCGCGTATATTACGGATAAAGCTTTTTTATATTCCCAACGTTTCGAGCACTTTACAGCAACCACGGTCACGGCAGGGACTGAGGTCTTCGGCGTCTCGATATAATAGTTACCCGGGGCTATTTACAGATTAAAATTATTAATTTTTGGTTGGAATAAAACGCTTTGAATATTTTTTGTTATGAAGAAATGGTACCATCTATAAGCGATGTATATAATTGTAATGATTATATTATATTTAATTGTATAATTCAATATAGCCTTTCGAGTGATGTCGGGACTGCCGTGATTTTGCAGTGCATCAGGGATGTAGTACTACGCCAACGTATCATATCTCTTATGTGCAGAGTGCGAGGGAGCTAAAATACTATTCTGAAGGTTATTAGTGGTAGAATAGAATATTTTTTATTCAATAAAGATTACAAGTAATTCTTATTGAAAGTCAATATATAACGTTACCACTGGTTCAAAAAAAAACCTCTGTCCTGGGAAGAACCAGCAAACCCGACTGTCCAGTCGAGGACACTGGGTACACATACATGGAGACACTAGATATACACATATGCGTGTATACCAAGTGCCACAAACTAGCCCGGAAAATATTTAAATTAATGTTTTAGTGTTGTTTTTATTCTGTTTTACTAACATAATTTGTAAATTCATATTTTGTACTAACACATTTATGGACCAAAAGTCTTTACTAGTATTTTTTTTTTTCAGAATTGATCGCTATAGATAAAAACTGTGTGCCACCTATGAACATGTCCAAGAATAACTCCAAATATGCCAAAGAATATCGTTACATTGAATTAGCCGATAAAGATTTTAAATCCGGTTAAGCTTTGAATTCAGTAAGCATGAAGAGCTCTAAATTCAAAGAAGTCTACGTCTATCTATAAGTAAAATTCTGTAAAATTACTTACTCCTTGCCATCTACAGTACGTCTTCCAGTACCAGCAGAAGAGCACTATTATTAAGAATAAAGCGTTGAAGATTTTTAGTCCGATGACTCGGTAAAAGAATGGACTATGTACCGTCAGTGGAGATGCCGCAAAACAATTCTGATTCCGAAGAAGACGACAATCAGTCAATATCATACTTTATGCCACCTATCAATTTCCATCATAAAAAAGTCAGTAAATAAATCAGATTCGTCAGATCGGATTTAGCAGAAGATGAAGAATTATAATTGTAAACGGTTTAGTAGAGCAGAAAATCACATTTCAAAATAAAAAAGAGGTTCTTTAAGAATAAAAAAACAATCCCTTGTTTTTCTTATTATTGTTTGTGCTAAGAATGAATAAAGTTTTCATATTCTTTAAACTAAAACACATTTTATTTTACACTTAGCAACTTTTCAAACTTACATAACAAAATATACCTATGCTAATGCTAACAAAAAAAGCAGTTCCGTGAGATTGATTTACATTTAACTACCTTTTAGTTTAGTTGCACTTCTACTTAATTTGATTATTTGCTGATAAACTATACTATAAGGCAGTCATATCACTTAACAGCAATAAAGTGTAGTCCAAGTGTATAGTTTAAACAAAGCGTCAAAAATTAAAATAAAGTTAAAGTAGGTTAGACGCATTTTTGCATATGATTATTGTCAATGCTATACTAAAAAGCAGTTAAGGTATAGTTAACGACCTTTTATATTGTAATTAATATTCAAATATAATGTTTCAATACTTACGTTGACTACATTTTTAGAGTTTACAGAACAGTATGCCAATAATTTTATTCGAAAATATTTTTGAAAGATTCGTACATGGATTCCAATAGTTGAAATATTTTTTTCGGTGATATCATCCCAATTTCGCGCTTTTTTTTTAGTTTTTCTCGAAACATACTTTTGTGGATTAGCCGCCTTCTTCCGTATCAGGGCAGCTTAGATAACTTTTCTGCCTAGGTATCACGCTCTTACCTATTTCTGGAATCAAAAATTAGTAACTACTAGGTACCTAATTTTATGAAATGAATCGGTTCACATAATGATTTCATAAATTTACGCGAGCGTCAGGTATTAAAAATAAAATAAATAAAACGCGATAAAATCAATTGGAGATATTTTTACATTTCATTTCATTTTATATTTTCATATTCAATTGGAATAGGACCAAGATCTTACAGAATACAAGCTTAAAGCTAAAATAGCAGCTTAAAGCTATTTCTTTTTTTACATGATAGAGCCACGCTGTAGCCAAATTATAGCTGTTGTAGCACGAATGGGTCAGCTTGACCGGAGTGGGACAATACCAATGTAAAATAGCACCTTCATGCTGCTGTGTTACGTATGGTGAGTGCAGAGAACGGGAGACCCTTTTTTACTGGAAACGAGGTATATCATCTTAGTCCTCAAGGGTGACAACGCATTTGCATTTTGATTCCTAATCGAGGATAAATGTAAATGTCTATGGGCCACAGAATTCACTTACCATCAGGTGGACTGTGTGCTCGTTTGTCACCCTATTCTGTATAAAAAAAGTGTTTCGTGTAGTGAGTGTAGAGAACCAGAGACCTTTTTACTGGGAACGAGGCAATCTTAGACCTCAGGGGTGATGACGCATCTGCATTTTGATTATTAATGGAGGATAAATGTAGATGTCTATGGGTCACAGATTCCACTAACTATCGGTTGGACTATGTGCTCGTTTGTCAACCTTATTCTATAAAAAAATAACTGCATTGGTATGTTCTTGTTTGAAAGGTATAGAGGAGTCAATAGAATTGCTCTTAGTAATTTATGACCTGACTATTTTCAGAAATTTCAATCTTGTAAGTTGTGTACATCCATTATCCTCTTAATATTTTAGGTTCGGCTGAAAGCAAACTACATTAGCGTACTTAAATAAATCAAATAGTATCAATACGTAACTTAGTAACCTAAATTTCGACATTTCACAGACAATGAGGTTTATATTGACTTACCGCTAGACAGGGTGGATAGTCATTTAGGATCGTGAAAGCTGTAAAAGAATTCCACATTCAGATATACGTGGAACCGAAAACTGATAATGGAGTGATTTCTTATAATATTCCAGCCTGTATTACATACATAATGCTTATATAAAATTAAATTATGGAATATGTAAATTTATTTATAATTTTTAAAATGCGTGATTTAACCCTCAAGCTCGCAAGGTCAACGGGATTTTGATATTTCTGAAATCGCGAAAAAATGGCGAAATTGCTGTTGCATTTTTATTCCATTGCAATTGCAACGCAATTTTGCTATATTTTGACTTTGAGACAATATTTATGGACACAACTAACAGGAATTCTTCTTGAATGTATAAACTATCGAATTAAATAGTTTTTATAAGTTATAAATTAGAAAAAAATTATAAATTACCCTTTCAAAGTATAGTAGTAGTAGATACCTTACTTTCGTCACGAAAATACTAATAAAATAATTTCTATACGTTTGTTCTATACGAAAATGTTTGGAAATATGTATATTTTTATGTTTTATGTGTTTTTGTTCGTTACTCATACCAACAAATTAAAAAAAAATAATTAAAAATAATCCGAAATTCATTTTTTTTATATATTTTGAAATAATATTTCAATTTTTTTTTGTGTGTATTTGAAACAAATACAACGTCAAGTTATTTGAAATATGCTATAAAATTATTTTTTATTTACATTTTCCACTAAAAATAAATGAGAAAGGGGAAAAATAACACGTTTTTGACCCAACAGCCAAAACGGAACTTCGCGATTTCGAAGTATTTTTTGCGCCACAAATTATATATAGATCTACGTATTTGTTATATTACAAGGAATACACAAGATGCGAATTCCTTGGAGAATGGCCATTATATACAGTGGACATCTAACGGGCTGTGAAGATGTTGATTGTGGTGGTGATAATTGTGGAATATATTATGCATAAGTAACTTTATTGCAGACAAGTACATAAAAATTTTTTGCCTCTAACTTTTATATAAAAGTTTATTTATTTATATGTATAAAATCAATTTCTGTCCGTTAGTCTCGCTAAAACTCAAAAACAACTTGACCCATTTTGATGAAATTATTTTGTGTGTGTTTGAATGGGTCCCTTAGTAGCTTAGGTTCGCCAGTAGTTACCAGTTAAGTGATCCAGTAGCTGGTGCTGTTGTCGAGATCTAGAAACCACCCGTGCGACACCGGAGTGGATCGTTAGTATATAAAACTCTGTTTTATATTTGTTGCTATGTAGATTATTTTTATATATAGAGATAAAGAAACATAAAGAAATTAAATAGACAACAAATGCAATCATCAGACCTTATAAAATATTACACTGTAAATTCTATCGGCAATTTCTTCTCGTTCATTAGACTCTAAAACTAAAGTCCGGAAGTTGACATATCCTGTAGTAGATGAGGATTGCCAAAATCGTTTCGCTTGGTAGGTCCATTGACGTTCGTAGTGCCAGACGTTCGCTTCTTTGAGTCTGTTGCTCGTCGCCATTCTTGCTTATTTATGTATATTGAAAAGTGTTTTAATATTTTTTTACATAACCAAAGAGAATATTATAATGCAATGGCGAAATGGGCCAACCGATGGAATAATTTAAATTCTATACTATATGTAAGCAATTCTTGTATATATGTTGGATATATGTAACTGGTTTCACGAAAAGGGCTCTAAAAATTTGATAATAATTTTGTATTTAGATAATTTTTAACTTCTCAAATTCCAAGTTCCTAGAGAAAAATATTTCTAAAGAAGAGCAAAGAGTGTAAATAAAATTTTATCTTTGCTCATATAAAATGGCAATGCCGCGTCATATTTAAATGTTAATTATGTTGAGTCGAACGCTAATTGAAAGACATTTTAATTAAATGCTTAACACGAATATTAACATATCACTTTGTATCTTATGTTATACCCCTTTGAGTAATTAATACGTGTCAATAATTATTTAAATAACTTATTAAATTACTGTCACTTACGCATATATATATATATATATATATATATATATATATATATATATATATATATATATATATATATATATATATATATATATATATATATATATAAAACACTCACGCCTGTCAACCAGAGGGGTAGGCAGAAACTTCAAATGGAATGATCCTTTAACACCTGGCATGATCCTTCACGTACACACATGCTCGTCAGTTAAGAGTATATCTAAATTTGGTCATTTTAAATCTATTGCGTAATTGGTCGATGTACTACATCCTTTTTTTCGCCGACTCTGCTAAATTAATTATCCCATTACCTATTTGTTCGTCCTGGTACATATTTTTGACTTTGATCTGAAATATATTCATAATGACTGATACTATGTAATAGTGGTATATTACAAATGACAATATTAGCTACATTGATGATTTGTAAACTTTTTTGTTATACGAAAATGAGGTACATGCAAATGTTACGTGGTAAAACCATGCTGCAGATATATTTTCGTTGTAGCACGAAGGGGTCGACTCGACAGGAGAATGACCACGCTCTCACAAAATACCAACGTAAAGTTGCGGCTTTGGGCTACTGTATTTTTTCTAAAGCCACTATGGTTTAGAGAACCGGAGGCCGTTTTAAGATGAATCATTCCATCTTAGTCCTCATAGCTGGCAGTGCATCTACATTTTGATTCTAAATTACGGATAGATGTAGATGTGAACGGTGGTCGTTTGTCATCTTTATTAAATGGTTGTTTTGCTTTGTACATTTTTATCAAAGGCAACAAAAATGCTTGTGTTATGACCGAATGTCATACTAACATTGACTTAGAAATTATAATAATAATATTAAATTCTGATTTTGCTATTATATAATTCAAATTGAAGTAAAAACGATTTTACAGTCCACCTGATGGAAATCGTATATGAACACCTGCAACCTACGTCGAACATAGAACGCTACAGTCAACTCTGAAAACCAACCAAACCAACAAATGGGATGTCTTACTGTTTATTTGTATTGACTCTTTATATTCTACAGATTAGAAGAAGCAGTGCAGGCACTGTTGTTCGGCAGCAGAAATAGATAAATAGGTGGAAACAACCCAAACAGACTCAAAGGTAGTAAGTATATCGTTATTCAAAAAAAAAATCGTTTTATATAATTATATACATACATTGTGTACGTATCGTGTAGTGGTGGTCTAAGTATACCCACTACCCCGTTATCGTCCCATGGGTACATACCTAATAGACATAGAGACATAGAGAAACTAAAACAGGAGATGGGCAGCAGCATCTTCCTGATAATAAATAAAAAAAAAACTGCGATATCTAACCCGCCTGCCGAGTGTGGCAACTTTAGTAAAATCACTCTAGGAGGCAATCTACGGGTGAGGACCTGTACAGCGGTGGACTTTTATAGGCTGTAATAGAATAGATAGACATAGATTTTAAATTTATTTAACCTTTAATATTGCATGTGCCGATAAGCCGATTAATCGGTTAAGAAATGGCCGATTAATCGGCCGATTAATCGACCCAGCCAATCCCTATCCGATGAAAAATTCAAATGGTGGAACAAAAATTCTTCCACATATCACAACAATTTAGTTTTAAGTACAGAAATAAGTATGTTTTATTTGTCTTTTAAAAATCTATATGCGTCTTGTTCAACAAACTTTATTCAAGAATTAAGTTTTTTTTTGTTATGCAAAGGGAGAGACTTAATTTTTTTTAAGTTTATTAAGAATAATATTATTATTATTTTATTTTGTTGTGTAACTCTGCATTACGATTAGAAAAAGTTAAAAAAGTAGAATTAAAATAGTAAGTACTTAGGTTTTTTTTAAGTTTTAAATAGCTACCTAAGATTCTTTTTTTACAAAAATTTTTTTACAAGAATAATTAACATTAAAACATGTAAGACTCATTTTTCAATAAAAGTTATGTATGCACCTACTTATTTTATTATTTATTTGATTAACCTACATATAAATCTGACGTGAATTTACGCATGGGAGAGAAACTACACTTTTCTTAAATTTAAAGCTTTACTCACATCAATGTAGCCGCAGTTACCACGCAGAAAATCACGGAAAACCTTCGCTGAAATTAATAAAATGAAAAGCCGATTGATCGGTCGTTTTAGCCGATTAATCGGCGAATAATCGGAGACTACAAATAGGCCGATTAATCGGCTTCACCGATTAGTCGGCGGCTAATCAGCTCAACTCTAATTTTTAGTGTTAGTTTTTCTATATTTTAGTTTCTTTTTTTATATTGTGTTAATTAATATTAATTGTAAATATTTTAATTTTAATTATTATTTTATTTAATGTTATATTTTAAATTAGTCATTTTATACAAAGGAAATGAAACTAAGTATCCGGCCACGCAGGTCAAAGTTTCATGTTGTGCTGACCATTTATATAAACCTTATAACATGTAGTTAACCTTATATCTTTTTCAAACGGGTAACCCTTATCCCACAGATAACTAAATTAGAGACAGTGCCTCCATACAGATGACGCTACCAAACCTAATTAGTTCAATTTCCGTTCAACTACTAGTAAAGTAACGCAATTATCTCTATCTCACAGAGGTATTTAAATTTTACTAGCAGTGAAAATCAAATACTAAGATAAACTGAATGGTCACGTACATATGTAGTAAGTATAGATATGCACCCAAAATATCTTTTAAAAGGAACGGAAATTACAGAAATGAATTTTGTTCGCTTGAATGCGAAAGATAATTTATAGAATCAGGCGTTATTTTGCTGAAATTCATTATAATAGAGATATTAAAATTTAATTCGCAACCATCCGCTTAATTAAATATAATGATGTGTCTTACCTGGATTGAAGAGCACCTCCCGCCCTCCCTCAATTGCATGCACTAACCCCGTCACCACTAGTCCCAGCAACACTACTCCCAACACCACTACTCCCGGTACCACTACTCCTAACACCACTATTCCAGAAAAGACACACCATGACGTTAATACGACACGTGTTTCGCCTCTACACGAGGTATCCTCAGGCGATATAGACTCTACGGCGGCTGACCGCTAATTATAATGATCTATCTGTAAGAGGAGATAGGGGAAACTGAGACAAGAGATGGGAAGCAGCATCTTACTGATAATAATTCTAAATATTTCACTCTTTTTTCTATCAAGGTTACATTGGTGGCGCTTTCAAGGTTACATTAGTGGTGCTTTAGTACTGGGAGGTGTAGCTTCCACTGGATGTCACATATACTGTATTTACACCCATAGATCTTTGGATAAACTGCTCTTTGCTACCATGTGTATGTAACAATTATGTAATTATTTATAATACTTAGCCGTAGCCCCTCAGCTGGCAAATAGCCAGAAATAAAGCTGCGGTTGCCAACCCGCCTGGCGAGCGTGCAACCATGCCAAATAAGCAGTGGACTTAGGTTGTAATGGATGGATGGATGGATAGATATTGTCTATATATATATATATATATATATATATATATATATATATATATATATATATATATATATATATATATATATATAGTATATATAGTATATATATATTATATCTTCAAATTTGTCAACGAATTACACTTTAAAAATTATTTATTATCTAGTTTAATTGTTTTAGTAAACCTTTCCACAAATATGAACAGGTTTTGAAACCGATAACATCCGCAGCGTCAGTTTGATAATCTGAGCACAGCGTGTCGGGTCGGATTTTACATAAACATTTAATTGATAACTGTAGTTCTCGAAATACAATACGAAATACAACAACAACATTTTAGATGTAATATTCATTATCCAACATATTAAAAAAAAACTCTCAAAAGAGATTTTTCGTAGTTTTTTTTTCATAAAATTATATTTCAAAAAGTAAAGCGACAACGACTTACTTTTACGAATGGAAAATATAGGTGTGGATTCATTAGGTATGAGAAAAAAATAAAAAAGAAGTTAATCATGTAGAATTTTTTTTATTTTAAAGGTTTCAAATATGACCTTACGTAAAGAATTTACAAAAAAAAATTACACAAAATAATTTTTTTCGGCTTACATGCTTCGTGTCTCATATATTTTTTATCTAAAAGGTAAAGGAGTTCATGCCCATTATGCCTACGTACTTGTTTTATCGTGAACAAAAAAAGATTTTTTTTAAATATTTTTATTTTAATATATGTAGGTAGGTGTGGGCAGCTGTGTAAACAAACTCAATTGAGGCCGTTCGTCGTTGGTAACTGTAGTTACCAAACTCGCTCAAGCGGATACATCTAAGTCAAAATTAGAACGAAACACAACCGTTGACCACAGACGCAGACACAAGACGCAGACTGGACGAACCAACAATAAAAATACTATCGAAGGAAATTAACTTCGCATTAATACCGCGAAAAATTCCGTACAAAGAAATTATCTGCAGTATTGAAGATTGTCTGTTTAAGTATAATACAAAATTTCAAGATATTTTGTCTATGTTACGTCGTAGTACTGTGCCGAAATCAAACCTTCCTAAAGAATTTAAAGCGTTGAATAACTTATGGAACAGACCAACGAAATGCTACGGTGTTAAAGGACACGTCAGAGTATAACTTAAAGATATAAAAACTTTTACCGGATGAAATTACATACAAAAAGGTCAAAACAGACCCTAGAACTAATACATTTTAAATAACTAAATACTTCGAAAAATTAAATCTTGGCGTGAATTCGATAGTGCCTCCCAACGGATAGATCTTAAGATGAACATGGACAAAACAAAGATCATGTCACACCTATGCCGGTAGTTGTTGGGAGCACTAAGCTCGAAGTTGTTGACGAGTACGTTTACCTGGAACAAATTCTTCGACTAGGTAAGTCCAACTTCGACCGAGAGGTTAATCGACGGATTCAACTCGACTAGGCAGCGTTCGGGAAATTACGACACATCTTCTCGTCAGGTATACCTCAAAACCTGAAAAGTAAGTTGTACAGCCAGTGGGTGTTACCAGTGATGACCTACGGAACCGAGACGTGGTCCTTCACTGCTGGCCGTATGAGGACGCTCAAAGTCACTCAGCGAGCTATGGAGAGGGCTATGCTCGGAGTTTCTCTGCGTGATAAACTTATAAATGAGGATATCCGCAGTAGAACCAGAGTGAACGACATAGCCCAACGGATTAGTAAGCTGAAGTGGCAATGGGCCGGCCATATAGCTCGAAGAACCGACAACCGTTAGGGAAAAAAGGTTCTCGAGTGGCAGCCTCGTACCGGTAGGCGAGGTGTAGGGCAACCCCCCACTAGATGGAGTGACGACCTGGTAGGACATGCAGGACGTCGATGGATGCAGAAGGCTCAGGATCATGTTTTGTGGCATACCTTGGGGGAGGCCTATGTTCAGCAGTGGACTTGTGAAGGGCTGTAATGATGATGATGATGAATTCGATAATACCATCAAGTGCCAAACCAACGAGGTAATATGGGTTACCGAAGATACACAAATCAAACGCTTCGCTACGAACCATAGTAAGCCAGACGATTTACCTTGTTACAAGTTAGCTCTACGCTTAGAAAAAATGCTGTCACCGCTGAGAGGACATACCAGAGCACACACAAAGGATGCATACCTTTTTCTTAGTGAGATAAAAGACCTACAGCTCACTGCCAATAAAAATATGGTCAGTTTTGATGTTCAGTCACTATTTCCATGCCTACCTATTGATCACTGCATCTTAATTGTAAACAGAAAGCTGGAAGAAAACAATATGCCCGAAGAATATGCAACACTACTTGAACACCCTCACATCTGACTTTCTGTTATGGGGAGTTCTACAAGCAAGTACATGATGTAGGGCTCACCTGTATCTCCAATAGTCGCCAACATATTCATGGAGGACTTAGAAGAGAAAGTCCTTCCTACTGTTCCTGTAAATCCAAGATCCTACAAGCGGTACGTGGACGTCACTTTCACAATTTTACCATCTGACAAAGTAGCTGCATTTTAGACCACTTTAAATCCGTAAACTCTAAAATACAAGTTGAGAGTTTTTTACAATTCAACAAAACAAATATATATGGCAGATGTGAACGGCAGAGTCGGGAAGGGACGCCCTAGAAAGTTTGTCGACCAAATTGGCGATATTTTGAAAATGGGCCACGTTAGAAGTACCCTTAACCGACGAGCATGTATGCGTAGATATATAGATGTAAAGGAGGCGAAAAAGGTATGTCAGGATCGTGCCAAATGGAAGTCCGTAGTCTCTGCCTCCCCTATGGGTGACAGGCGTGAGTGTTTATGTATGTATGTATTTTTTACGATTCAAAAGTTAGAGGCAGATAATTATTTAGCTTTCCTAGATATTTTAGTCATCCGAAATCATGATAACACTATTGGTCATACTTTGTATAGGACAAAGACTAACATCAACTTAATTTTGAACTAAATTTGAATCTCACCATCATTCTTCATAGTTACCTACCGTGGATAAATCTTGGTATCAGAGAGTACGAGGCTCTGTGACAGAAAACATCATCAGCTTCAGCACGTCAAGCGAGTATTGCATGACAACAAGCTTCGAGTCTCGCGCCTACGTCACAGTGACCGAGTGAAGTCAGCCACATTCGAGCCTGTGCCGGCTGTACTACCGCCTATGTCAGATGAGTCAGCTACAATGTTTGCTAAATATTGAAGCGAGCTTCCATTAAAACATACCATAAGCTGCCGAAGAAGGTTTGTCAATTTTTACCATACATCAAGTGTAATATTCCTTTACAACATGCAGGAGTATACAAGCTAGATTGTGAATGTAGTCTCTCTTATATGACATGAAGCACCAACGCTCCGGGAAGTCTGCAGTCTGTAAACGTGTTTAAGACCGTCCCCACCTTACATCAGATTTAATAAACCACAAATCCTCGCAAAAGAACACCGATTCACACCAAGGATTATACGCGAAGCCATTGAAATTAAAAAAAAACCTCCTAATTTCAATAGAGAAAATGGATGGGTGCTGCCATCTACTTGGGATCTTATAATTAACAAAATAAAATCCAAGCCCAAGCATACCAATGCAAGACTTATAAAAAAATACTGTAAGCTGCTTCTGCGTAGATTGGACCAAAAATTAATATTCAAAAACTGAAGATAGCCGGGCTAACTATGACATTGGGACGTCAAACATCTCAGTCCCTCTATAACCATGGGTACTGTAAATCATTCGAAACGTTGTGAATTAAAAATAAATTAAAAAGAAAATATTAAATAGTTTTATTCTATAAAACAAATATTAAAGAAGAATTAAGAACATTTTTTTTGAAGTCGGCAATAACCATATCAAATATAAAACATTTTATTCGAATCTATTACTATTTTTTTTGAAATTATCATTATCATCATCATTACAGCCATTCACAAGTCCACTGCCCAACATAGGCCTTTCCCAAGGAATGCCTTTTTAGAAATACATTATTATAGTAATATTTTCTCTACGTAGGTGACAGGATCAATCAGCATATTATTGTCGATTTTAACAAAGAAAGTTTGCAGATAGTAGTAAATTTACATGTAAACAAGACAAGCTGCAGTTTTTTAAATAGAGACGTTTTTGTAAAGCAAAGAAGTTGTTTTAATTTAAATAACGCAATTGTACTTAAACATATTTTCTTATTTATCGTACAGATTATGGGCTCATTTGTCACCTAATTCAGTTAAAAAAGGACAAACGGTGACTAGCCACCTGCACAGAATAACAATATAGTGCAAAAGTGTGCGCAAAGCACAGGTGCACTCTCTATTCCCTCACTTTCATAATCCAATGTGATGTTAAACCGACACACCGAAAACACCGCCAACTTTCCTGACTTGACGGAAAATTTCTTTCGGCTATTGAGAATTTCTTGACGGAAAATCTCAATAATTGATTTTTTGGCTCAACCTGGGATTCGAACTCAGGACCTCATGATCAGCAGTCGCACTACTACAACCACGAGACCAACGAGGTAATCATTACTTAATCGTAAATACAAGAAATCATTACGGATTCTTACGTTTCTACCACATTACAAAAGGTTAATAATAGGGACCGTGAGTCTAAGAATATCTACTGCCCTAAAGACGTGGTGACCGTGGGCGTCGTAAGAGGCAGAACGACATAGGAAAGCTAGCCAAGAGATGTGCGGCATCTCCTTAATAACATTCACTACACTTAAAAACTTTATTTAGGTTTTATATTTTATTTTTTTTTATTAAATTTGTGAAAATATGCATCTATACCTAAAAATAAGATATGGATTTTGAATCTTATTATTCAAACATAATTTAATAAAAGTTTAACCCAATCCCTCGACAAAATGGGGTGACCGTTTGATAATATGCATAGTACGTCTATCTCTTAAGGGTAGTTAAAACATTCCAAACATCAAGTTTTGGAGATATCTAAGCAAAGACTTTGTATAGATTGAAGAGGACTAAAGTTTGCTTAATACTTAAAGTAGGCGGTAGATGTATATTGCACTAAGCGTTCCGGTCACAAGACATATTCGGATGGCTTTTTTGACAGTCTTTTCCTAGCCAGACCATAGTTCGTTAGCTAAGGATAAATGTTGTATATACTACATAAAACTAATTTTATTTGACTTTATCTCGTTAAATTTAACTTGTTTCAACTAAAGTTGCTTTGGTTTTCAAACAAAGTGCAAGTAAACTTGCGTTTCTATAGCACTTGCTCAGACGAAATAAAAACTCAAGACAGAGCCCCGCCGAACAATGCACTGAGGCCGGTAAAACTACGCCTCGCCTTGTACATACACAGTTTCACGCACACACATATAACGAAACTACGCCTTACCTAGTCATTCGAGCTATGCCACCGCACGGAGTGTCACGCTATAATAATTCGCAGTTTTTAAAGAAAAAATGCCGAATTGTGTTGTAAAAGGGTGTAAAAACCAATCTTCCAGAAATAAAAACAGGATGGAATAACATTTCATACGAAAGTAAACATAAAAATCCAAATTTTTAATGAATCATTTTTATTATTTAATATGACAGCTTGGAACATAAAACCTCCACAAGTGTTGCCGCTAGTAAGCGTCACAGTAGTCCCCATTTATTCGGTAAGTTATTAATGTGACGCGAAACTTATGTAACACGTTCATTTACCTATTTCTATTTCACTTTTAATATTCATAAAATGCATGTAATTGTAAATAGGCATATTTTTTTGTTTTACCATGTTTTATTTTCACTTCAAAAATCTATATTTTTAAGGTTTCCCATCCAAAATAAAAACATTAAAGAGAAGTGGATGGAAGTGATTGAGTTAGCCGGAATAAGCCATCGTGGCATCCAACGGTGCACAGCGTAGTTTGTACGACACACTTTGAAGATGACGATTTTTATAACACAGTTATTAAAATAAAAACTATGTTTCTTTCTTTTTTTATGTTATTTTATTTTTATTTTTCCCCTACTTAGTCAATATAAACATATTTACATACTACTTCTTAAGTTATGTATACAATTAAAAAAATTGCCAACTTATCTTTTTACTTATCCATTCATCCTTATAGTAATTAGACAATAATATATTAAGGTAATAAGTTTTTACTCACTTAGTGCACACATGTTTACAAAACCGACCTCACTTCATTGTTGACAGCGCTCTGTCTTGAGTTTTTATTTCGTATGAGAGCACTTGCTACAAAGCGCCCGAAGTAGAGGATCGAAACAAATCCGTAAAGGTAGTTTTATTCAATGTGTAGTGTGAACGGGTATATATGTAATGGTGCGGCCACAGGCTGTCCCTTCGAATCCGGCTCGGAGGATCCAGAAAATGATGGAGCGATAAGGTGCTAAAGGGCTAATGGTGCAGAAAATGGGGACACCAATGGTTCCTGGGTTCAAATCCGGGAATATTGACCCCAATATTTTGTATGCGAGATTAACTATACTGAGTCTGAGACTAACTGGACTGTATCTGCGTAGTTTTATATATTCATAACAAGATGGCGGAAGTGGCACGTCGCCGGATTTTGGCAATGCACTTGCTAGGACCTAATTTACTCGGTCGGCAGGGGCAATAGCATGAGCTGCTGTGGGGAAGGAGCAACAAATGAGAACAGCTCATGCTGGGAAAGAAGGAAAAATGCACTTACTTGGGCGTTGATCTTCTGGCGGTCTTTTACTCACTCCTTGAGTTTGATGGCGCTACGTTGCAGCTGCAGTGGTGCTTATTCGACTTGCACGACGATTGTACTATGCAAAGCGGTCACTGCACGTTTTGGTGCAACCACTCACACACACATATATATATATATATATATATATATATATATATATATATATATATATATATATATATATATATATATATTATATTATGTGTTACAGATACATAAAATTAGAATGAGTAAGACAAATAAAACATTCATTGTTTACGTTCATCCTGCCAACGTCAAATAGTACAGAACATAAAAGTAATACTAATCCTGGCGGCATTGACCTATTACTTATACCTACTACTTACTTATACTTGTATGTATAGAGAGTGCCTGGCGGAGTCCTATTACTTTTTAACTTGTGATGATACTCTGTATGAATAAAAAAAAAAACAATTATTCCATTCCAGAATCGGCTTGATGTCCGAATATTCCTGCTATGCATGTTGTAGGCTATCCTTCTACTCGTTTCTGAGGTGGTCTGCCTGATAGTTTATATACACTGCAGCCTGAAAATAAAAGTAAAAATGTGATGAATAGAGAAGTTTTACAAAAATAACATGTTTTTTTTTCTAACTGGTGCCTTTAAAAAAGTTGCTTAGTGTGAAAGGCATTTTCTGTTGACTAGAATATAACAATAGTTTGCGTTAAGCATCATTAAACTTATAAGTATATATATATACACCGTATATATATATATATATATATATATATATACTTATAGTTTAATATATATAATATATATATATTATATATATTAAAGGAATAATTGTTTTTTTATTCATACAGAGTATAATCACAAGTTAAAAAGTAATAGGACTCCGCCAGGCACTCTCTATACATACAAGTATAAGTAAGTAGTAGGTATAAGTAATAGGTCAATGCCGCTAGGATTAATATTACTTTTGTGTTCTGTGCTATTTGACATTGGCAGGATGAACGTAAACAATGAATGTTTAATTTGTCTTACTCATTCTAATTTTATGTATCTGTAACACATAATATATATATATATATATATATATATATATATATATATATATATATATATATATATCATATGTGTGAGTGGTTGCACCAAAACGTACAGTGACCGCTTTGCATAGTACAATCGTCGTGCACCACTGCAGCTGCAACGTAGCGCCATCAAACTCAAGGAGTGAGTAAAAGACCGACAGAAGATCAACGCCCAATTAAGTGTATTTTTCCTTCTTTCCTAGCATGAGCTGTTCTCATTTGTTGCCTTCCCCCACAGCAGCTCATGCTCTTGCCCCTGCCGACCGAGTAAATTAGGTCCTAGCAAGTGCATTGCCAAAATCCGGCGACGTGCCACTTCCGCCATCTTGTTATGAATATATAAAACTACGCAGATACAGTCCAGTTAGTCTCAGACTCAGTATAGTTAATCTCGCATACAAAATATTGGGGTCAATATTCCCGGATTTGAACCCAGGAACCATTGGTGTCCCCATTTTCTGCACCATTAGCCCTTTAGCACCTTATCGCTCCATCATTTTCTGGATCCTCCGAGCCGGATTCGAAGGGACAGCCTGTGGGCGCACCATTACATATATACCCGTTCACACTACACATTAAATAAAACTACCTTTACGGATTTGTTTCGATCCTCTACTTCGCGCGTTTTGTAGCAAGTGCTCTCAGACGAAATAAAAACTCAAGACAGAGCGCTGTCAACAATGAAGTGAGGTCGATTTTGTAAACGTGTGTGCACTAAGTGAGTAAAAACTTATTACCTTAATATATTATTGTCTAATTACTATAAGGATGAATGGATAAGTAAAAAGATAAGTTGGCAATTTTTTTAATTGTATACATAACTTAAGAAGTAGTATGTACGTATGTTTATATTGACTAAGTAGGGGAATAATAAAAATAAAATAACATAAAAAAAGAAAGAAACACAGTTTTTATTTTAATAACTGTTATAAAAATGGTCATCTTCAAAGTGTGTCAAACAAACTACGCTGTGCACCGTTGGATGCCACGATGGCTTATTCCGGCTAACTCGAATCACTTCCATCCACTTCTCTTTAATGTTTTTATTTTGGATGGGAAACCTTAAAAATATAGATTTTTGAAGTGAAAATAAAACATGGTAAAACAAAAAAAAATATGCCTATTTACAATTACATGCATTTTATGAATATTAAAAGTAAAATAGAAATAGGTAAATGAACGTGTTACATAAGTTTCGCGTCACATTAATAACTAACTGAATAAATGGGGACTACTCTGACGCTTACTAGTGGCAACACATGTGGAGGTTTTATGTTCCAAGCTGTCATATTAAATAATAAAAATGATTCATTAAAAATTTGGACTTTTATGTCTACTTTCGTATGAAATGTTATTCCATCCTGTTTTTTATTTCTGGAAGATTGGTTTTTACACCCTTTTACAACACAATTCGGCATTTTTTCTTTAAAAACTGCGAATTATTATAGCGTGACACTCCGTGCGGTGGCATAGCTCGAATGACTAGGTAAGGCGTAGTTTCGTTATATGTGTGTGCGTGAAACTGTGTATGTACAAGGCAAGGCGTAGTTTTACCGGCCTCAGTGCGTTGTTCTGCCTGATAGTTTATATTCACTGCAGCCTGAAAATAAAAGTAAAAATGTGATGAATAGAGAGGTTTTACAAAAACAACATGTTTTTTTTCTAACTGGTGCCTTTAAAAAAAGTTGCTTAGTGTGATAGGCATTTTCTGTTGACTAGAATATAACAATAGTTTGCGTTAAGCATCATTAAACTTATAAGTATATATATATATATATATATATATATATATATATATATATATATATATATATATACCCCCCAGAACCCCCATACCATATTAGTGTATTATGTTATAATCATAATACTGTTACGCGCTCCAGTCAACGATACACTAGCGCCATCTAGTGTCAGGAACGAGAGCGAGGGGAGCATTGAGAAAATGACATCACAAATCACTCAACCGACAGCGCCTAGTTAAAACTCGAATTCTCGGTACCTTGCGCGTGTTTACTTGTACATTCTGGATATTTTGCTAATTTATATAAGTAGGCGCTGCAAGATGCGATCGAAGTAGTATTGAATTGGCGATACGAGCGAAGCTTCGGAGCGAAATTAAGTGAATTAGTGTGTTTAATTATTAGTGTTTTAAGATTTAATTTGTTTAAAGTAAATTAAAGTGTTAATTTAGGTAATTATATCGGCAATTTTTATTGTCACGAACCTCAAGCTCGTAACAATTGGTGTCAGAAGTGGGATAAAATCATTCCGATTTTACCTAAGGAGGAAATGGAGGGTGTCCGTACCCGAAGTTAACGCCAGCAGGTGACGGACCAACGAAGATTTGGTGGTGCAACGTCGCAGACGTCGGAGGGCCAGCCACCGGCTGCAGGCCCGTCGGTAGCTCCTACATCTGCAGCACCAGACTTAGGTGCTCTGATGGTGATGCTGCAGGAGCAGGCTCGCCGACAGGAGGAGCAGGCTCGCCGACAGGAGGAGCAGGCTCGCCGACAGGAGGAGCAGGCTCGCCGACAGGAGGAACAGGTCCGTCACTTGAAAGAGCAGCTGCAGAGTGGACAAGAGGAACAGGCCCGCCGACAGGAGGAACAGGCCCGTCGGTTGGAAGATCAGCAGGCGGAACAGGCTCGTCGGTCGGAAGAGCAGATGCTCCTCATGAAGGACCTTCACGCTACCTTTGGGAAAGAGATAAGGGACGTGAAGGATAGGGTTGCTCAACACGACAACCGCCTGTCGGAAGCTGAAACCCGAATCGAAGAACATGAAACCCGAATCAACCATGTGAACAATCGGGTTGACAACGTGATGGCTGACGTGAAGAAAACGCTAAACGACCTCAAACTTGGGGATGGAACTACAGCTCCCGTAGTAGCTGCAGCACCTTCGCTACGTGGATTCAAAGTGCCGCCGTTCGACGGGACCTCTTCCTGGTCGGCCTACAAAATCCAGTTCGAGGCCGTCATGGAGGCGAACGGCTGGAATAAAAGCCAAGCCATGACTGCACTCACCCTAGGCCTGCGCGACCAAGCCTTAACTGTGTTGGAAGCTCTCGGTAAGAAAGTGACCTATGAGCAGCTTCTTGAGGCATTGGAGTCGAGATATGGCGACGCTCACCTGGAACACGTCTTTCGTGCGCAGCTTAAAGATCGTGTGCAGCGCATCAACGAAAACCTGCAGCAGTGGGCTCTAGAAGTGGAGAAGCTAGTGCGAAAAGCATACCGGTCTGTACCTGCGCTCATTGAAGGAAACCTGGTGCAGACATTCATCGACGGCATCCGTGACCTGGAAGTCAGAGCTGCTGTGAGGCTCAGGCACCACGAGACGCTTAAGAACGCCTTGGCCCATGCACTGGAGGTGGAAGCCGTGCGGCAGGATCGTCGTTCCCATCGCGTCAGGGAGGTTGCAGCAGCTACAGTCCGTGACCGCAGCAAAGGATACAGCCCTAGGTGCTATGGCTGTGGGGAAAAGGGCCATCTTCGATCCAGCTGCCCTAAACTAACCGTGGAAAGGAGAGTTGATCGATCTCGAGAGGGTAGTACAGCTAGCGGCACTGCCTGGCAGCGACAGGATCATCGTTCACCTCACGCTAGGGAGGTTACAGCAGTTACGGTTCGCGACCACAATAAAAGATACAGCCCTAGGTGCTATGCCTGTGGGGAAAGGGGCCATCTTCGGTCCAGCTGCCCTAAGCACACCCTACGAAGGGAAGGTGAACGGTCGCAGAAAGGAAGTGCGGCTAACAGCACCGCCCAGCAGCAGCAGGAATACGACTTTACTATCAGACACTGCAGCGGGAAATCTCACGGCAACGCAGATGCATTGTCAAGAAGACCTTGTCCTGAAGATTGCAACCATTGTAGTAGGCAAGAGAGTAAGCAGGTGGTATCCGTGAGGATGCTCAGGACAGACCACCTCAGCAACGGGTGGAAGGACAACCTACGACATGCACAGCAGGAAGATCCGGACATCAAGCCGATTCTGGGATGGATGAAGGCCCGTGCTACCAAGCCTAAGTGGAGAGACTTCTCAGCGATGAGTTCAACCACGAAAAGCTATTGGGCCCAATGGGACAGCTTGCTGATTCAGGATGGAGTCCTGTGCCGTAAATGGGACAATGGTCGAAGAGACAGCTGTCGTTTGCAAATGGTTGTCCCTAAAGCTAAAGTGCCGAATGTTCTACAGTTGTGCCATAATGGTCGTTCAAGAGTCCATCTGGGAGTTAAACGAACTCTACTGAAGGTCCGAGAACAGTTTTACTGGGTCCATTATCGTGACGATGTCGAGGATTGGTGTCGTACATGTACAAGTTGTGCGGCCGAGCGGGGACCTCGGACACGTAGTAGAGGAGCACCGAAATTGTACAATGTTGGTGCACCACGGGATAGGACAGCCCTTGACATTGCGGAGCCGTTACAGAAAGGCGCAAGAGGGACTCCTAAGATCGTCCATGTGAATCGCTTGGCGCGTTATTATGGGGCCGATAATGCTCGGGAC